>SJYT01052418.1:12050-25746 GCA_006410635.1 Cephalophus harveyi | reverse complement strand
ACTGGTTGAAAATTCCTTTGAGTACAATTATTTCCCTGAGAAAATGAATGTGAAAGTATTCATTCTTTCCAAGAATGCTGCTGCTGCTTAACCAAGCTGAGGCTGCTGCTAAGTCACTTCAGTCGTGTCTGACTCTGTGACCCCATAGACAGCAGCCCATTAGGCTCCCCCATCCCTGGGATTCTCCAGGCAAGAGTACTGAAGTAGGGTGCCATTACCTTCTCCAATGTAACCAAGAGCAATATTTTAAAAGGCATATTCATAAAAATACATTAAAATTAATTAATAGTGTATTAATGTTGGCATTTTACCTACAGTTTAATTTTGAAAGTAATTAACAAAAAGAGGGACCTTTAAGAAGTGTTTATCTCTTAGACAACTTTCATGGAAAGAGAATCTGCTGACTAAATTTCTGTGCAATTAATCGACTTATCCTCAGTGGAACATGAAATTTGTGATATAGAGAAAGTGTCTCTCAACTAATTACACTGTTTACCTTACGAATAAAGTATGACTATTGATTTTTGCTGGTCTGTGCAATTTTTCCAGTGTTTTTAAAGTTATAGCTACTACTGTGCCTCTTACCTTCTAAAAAACACAAACCCACCCTAAACATATTTTTAAATGGCTATAATTTTCCCATAATTGGTTTCATTTTGGATAGATGTCCCAAGTCCCATTCAGTCTTCTCTCTAGCACTCACTTCCTGCTCCTGATTCCTGTTTATAGGAAAGTTAGTAAATGACTTTAGCCCCTCTCCCTCCATATAGGAAACTGGAATCTTCCTAAGGGAAACTGGAATCAACATTGACAGGAGAAATATCAATAACCTCAGATATGCAGATGATGCCACCCTTATGACAGAAAGTGAAGAATGAAAGAGTCTCTTGATGAAAGTGAAAGAGGAGAGTGAAAAAGTTGGCTGAAAACTCAACATTCAGAAAACTAAGATCATGGATCCAGTCCCATCACTTCATGGCAGATAGATGGGGAAACAATGGAAACAGTGGAAACTTTATTTTCTTGGGCTCCAAAATCACTGCAAATGGTGACTGCAGCCATGAAATTAAAAGACATTTGTTCCTTGGAAGAAAAGCTATGAACAAACTAGACAACATATTAAAAAGCAAAGATACTACCTTTGCCAGCAAAGGTCCCTCTAGTCAAAGCTATGGTTTTTTCAGTAGTCATGTATGGATGTGAGAGTTTTACTATAAGAAAGCTGAGTGCCATAGAATTGATTCTTCTGAATTGTGGTGTTGGAGAAGACTCTTGAGAGTCCCTTAGACTGCAAGGAAAATCAACCAGTCAACCCTAAAGGAAATCAGTCTTGAATATTCATTGGAAGGACTGATGCTGAAGCTGAAACTCCAATACTCTAGCCACCTGATACAAAAAACTAACTCATTGGAAAAGACCCTGATGCTGGGAAAGATTGAAGGCAGGAGGAGAGGGGGATGACAGAGGATGAGATGATTAGATAGCATCACTGACTCAATGGACATGAGTTTGAGTAAGCTCCAGGAGTTGGTGATGGACAGGGAAGACTAGCATGCTGCAGTCCACGCGGTAGCAAAGAGTCAGACCCGACTGAGCAACTGAACAGAACTGAACAGATGTGAATGGAGAGATAACCTCAGAATCTATGTTAGTGTGTGTAAAGGCTATGACTAGAGTTTGCTGAATTATTTCAAAAATAGTACATTGCAGAAAATCAGAAAATATAATGAATTTTTATATTGGGTACTGTTCTGAAAAAGATAAACAGAAATTTCAACACATGTGTCTAAAAACATATTCTTCCTTAGTGGTAGATTTTATTACTATCCAAAGAGAAAAGTATTCCATCAATGAACTGGAGAGCACAAATTCTATGTTATAGTCTCTATACAACATTACCTTCTGAAGAGGACCAGAACACCTACCATCCCTATCATCAAGTAGGCTTCAGTTATTAGAAGTAGCAGATAAACTAATAAAAATAATTATAATTTAAGATCTGTATAGACTAAATTCTATCTTTAACTCTTGGAAGTTTTCACATCAGTCAGATCTAGGCAATTCTTTCATCTGCAGAAATGTGTCTTTCTTTGATCCAATTATCAGGATCTTCCTTCAAATCTACTTTATATTCTAACTTACCAAATCCTGGAAAAAAAAAAGGAATAAGAACTATGTCATATTCTTATTTGAAAGATAACATTGAATTATGAAAAGAGTACAGCATTTGCAACCAAGTCAATGTGATTTTGAATACAAAGACAGCCATTAATCATATATAAGACTTTGCAGGTTACTTCATTACCTGAGCCAGGTTTCTCCCCTTTAGATTGGAGATCCTAATAGCTGAAGGATTTAAGTAAAGTTTCATAAAATAAAGTATGTTAAGTTCCTAGCACAGGGACTGTAACAGTAATCAATAAATGCTCTTATTTTTTTCATTAACTAGTTGGTAAATAATTATCCAGTTGCATTTTTCTCAGTAATATTTTATTGTTAATTAAAACAGCCATTTAGCACAATCTCAAAAGATCTACCAGAGGAAGAAAAGATTCCATGTGATTTGAAAATACATAAAATGGATAAAAAAGGATAAAAGTGAAAACCAGATCGGATAATAAAGCTTAATAATTTGTATGCAAAAAGGAAAAAGTTCTAAGCAGAGCCTGTTGAATATTACTAACTAAACAGATTTTCTCTCACATCCTTTGGATCTTAAGAGTAAATCTCATATGAGGCATCCCTCTTCAATTCAACCCAAGATTATAGATTTAAATATGATTGCTGTCTTAGTTTGTGATATCTGTTTTATCTTAACCTCTTGCCTCTGAGAATTTTTGATACTATTTGCACAGTAAGTTCTTTAATCAAATTTGAGAGGAGTTGCTCTCAATAGCTCACTTTCAAAATCAATCATTATAAATAAAAAATAATGTTTCATACTTAAAAGAGGAACACACACACTATAAGTTTTTAAGCCAAAATTACACAATTCAGTGGCAGTAGGGGAAGGCAATGGCACCCCACCCCAGTACACTTGCCTGGAAAATCCAATGGACGGAGGAGCCTGGTGGGCTGCGTTCCATGGGGTCGCTGAGAGTCGGACACGACTGAGCGACTTCACTTTTCACTTTCATGCATTGGAGAAGGAAATGGCAACCCACTCCAGTATTCTTGCCTGGAGAATCCCAGGGATGGGGGAGCCCAGTGGGCTGCCGTCTATGGGGTCGCACAGAGTCGGACGCGACGGAAGTGACTTAGCAGCAGCAGTAGCAGCAGTGGTAAAGAAAACACCTGCAAATGTAGGAGACATAAGAGACATGTGTTTGATCCGTGGGTCAGGAAGATACCTTGGAGGAGGGCACTGCAACCTGCTCCAGTGTTCTTGGCTGGAGAATACCATGGACAGAGGTGCCTGGTGGGCTACAGTCCACAGGCTTGCAAAGAGTCAACACGACTCAAGTGACTTAGCATGCATGCATCCACCACAACATAAAGGAAGACAACTTTAAAGTACATGAATTTAAGGAAAATTTGAAAGATAGTATTCATAAAATAATATTGATAGAACAGAATTCTTGAAACTTGAAAGACAAGTTTTGAGGGAAAGTGTCTAAAATTACTTTATTCAAACAAGTTATCACTGAATTATAAAGCTAATAAACAAATAGTTTGAAGCTGGAAAAATACAGGAAGTGAAAGAAATAGTTGAAAATGAAAGCAAATGAAGGTAAAAAGAAAGGATGTTAAAGTATAAGAAAATAACTATTTAATGTTGGGTTCTAATCAAACAACATGTGTATAAAGTTCTTAGAACTGACAGGTTTTTTAAACCAAAATTAAGATGTGTATAAGAGACAGGTAAAGAATATATGTATTAATATCCACTCAAGTGAACAAAAATAATGTAACACCTTATAAACCATCACCATGGGCTCAAGGGGACAAATATAAACAATCATTTGTTGAAAATTAAGCAGAGCTTTAAGCCAATATAATAGAACCAGATGCCTTTAGAATTAGCCATAAGATATAGAGTTTATTGGAGGTAACTGCCTGCCTATTCCTTCCGTAACCCCAGAGTAAGTCATGCAAGTAAAATCAATGTATATCAATTATATTCACTGCATTATTTAAAAATTGTTTAAAAGCTTTGATGAAGAGAAAATTTTAAAACATCCACTGTATAAATGACACTTTTTGTACCAAGAAACTAAGAATTACAGCAAATTTCTCATCTGAAATTATGCAATTCAGAATACAATGTGACATTTTAAAAATCCTGCAAAGAAATAAAGGTCAACCCAGAAATTTTGACTAGCAAAAATATGACAAAAATGAAGAACTTAAAGATAATTTAGACAAAAAAAAATTGAGATCATTAATTGAAATCAGACATTTACTAAAGGAAATGTTAAAGAAGATTCTTTAGGAATAAAGGAAATATACCAGATGGAAATGTGTTTCTATACACGAGTGAAGAGTGAGAGAATTGGTAAACTTATTGGCAACCATAAAATACTTTTATTTTTAATCTATTCTATTCAACCCACTCCAGTATACTTGCCTAAAAAAAATTAAATGGGCAGAGGAACCTGATGGGCTCCAGTCCACGGGATCAGAAAGAGTCAGACATGTCTGAGCAACAGAATGAGCATGAGCAAAATTAATCGAAAATTTAAAGGAAAAATAATAATTTACTGTGTGCTTCCTGGTAAGGTAAAGTAGTGAAGTGAAATCGCTCGATCGTANGGAACCTGATGGGCTCCAGTCCACGGGATCAGAAAGAGTCAGACATGTCTGAGCAACAGAATGAGCATGAGCAAAATTAATCGAAAATTTAAAGGAAAAATAATAATTTACTGTGTGCTTCCTGGTAAGGTAAAGTAGTGAAGTGAAATCACTCGATCGTATCTGACTCTTTGCGACCCCATGGACTATAGCCTACCAGGCTCCTCTGTCCATGGGATTTTCCAGGCAATAGTCCTGGAGTGGATTGCCATTTCCTTCTCCAGGGGATCTTCCCAACCCAGGGATTGAACCCGGGTCTCTCACATTGTAGACAGACGCTTTACCGTCTGAGCCACCAGGGAAGTCACATATAATAATAGCCAAAGAATAGGAGGGGTGTACTTCTGCAAAATTTTTGTAAAAATTATCTGCATGAAATATTATTTGGAAGAGAACTGTGACAAGTAGACATATAATTAGCCTTAGGGCAATCACTGAAAATTAAAACCAAGATTTATAGCTATAGTTTATAAAAATAAAATGTTGTGAAGGGAAATGGAAGCATAAAAATACTCAAATGATGGTAGGGAAAGAGGATAAAAGGACTAAGTGTAGATGGGACACATAGAAAACAAATAGAAAGACAGTATATTTCATATCAGCAATATGATAATTACATAAAATATAAATGTTCTAAACCAGAAACTGGTTCATTGCTTTCTGTAGAGAGTCTAATAGTAAATATTTCAGGCCTTGTCATCCACCTACAATCTCTGTTGCATGTTTTTCTTTAATTCTTTAAAAATATAAAATCTTTTCTCATATCAAGGGTCATAGAAAAATAGGCATGGCTCAAATTTCTCCTGAAAGCCTTCGTATTTCAATCCCTGGTTTAAAACCAATGAGCTATACTTTCACTTTAAATAATTAGGGGAAAAAAGGCAGATTTAATGCAAACTAAGAAAAAGAAGAGAAAGAATAAAAGTAGATATGGAGGCGGTCCTAAGATGGTGGAGCAATAGGATGGGGAGACTGCTTTCTCCCCCACAAATTCATCAAAAAAATATTTAAACGCTGAGTAAATTCCACAAAACAACTTCTGAAGGCTGGCAGAGGACATCAGGCACCCAGAAAAGCAGCCCATTATGTTTGAAAGGAGGTAGGAAAAAATATAAAAGACAAAAAAAGAGACCAAAAAGGTAGGGATGGAGCTCTTTCCCGGGAAGGGAGTCTTAAAAAGGGAGAAGTTTCCAAACACCAGGAAACACTCTCACTGCCGAGTCTGTGGCGAGCCTTGGAAGCACAGAGGGCAACATAACAGGGAGGAAAAATAAATAGATAATTTAAACCCACAGATTATGAGCCCAATGGTAACTCCCCCAGTGGAGAAGCATTGCAGACGCCTGCCCCTGCCACTAGCAAGCAGGGGCTGGGCAGGGAGGCGTGGGCTGCACTGCTTAGAGTAAGGATCTGGCCTGAATGCCCCGAGGGTAATCTGAGCAAACTGACTTGGGCTAGCAAACCAGACTGTGGGATAGCCACCACGCAAAAAGCACTAACACACCGCCAGGCCCGTGCACAGAACAAAGGACTGAACAGAACTAGCCAGCTGCAGACCATCCCCTTCCGGTGACAGGCAGCCAGAGCTGGAAGAGGGCAATCACAGCCCCAGAGAGACATTATCTACCAAACTGCAAGCAGGCTTCTTTGCTAACTAAGACTTCTTGGGGTTCTGGACAGTCAACATCCACCTGAGAAGGTGTGCCGATGTACACCCAGAAAACCAAGCAGCAGGGACGGGGGAGGTGATAAGTCGCAGCGACCGTGCTCACCAAACACCTCATCACTGGAGCTGCTCAGACCTGGGAAGGGCACAAAACGCAGGTCCAACTGAGTCTGTGTCTCTGAGGACTACCCGAGTGCCTGAACCTGAGCGGCTTAGACCTGGGAGGTGCATGCAGCCCAGGGTGGGCCTCCGATGGTTCCCAGTGGAGCAAACTAGAGCCTGAGCAGTGTGGGCGGGGAGGGCACACGCGCCGTGAGCGGGGGCAGGCCCAGTGTGGCTGAGGCACAGCGAAAACACGCCAGTGTTATTTGTTTGCAGCGTCCCTCCCTCCCCACAGCGCGACTAAAGGAGTGAGCCTAAAAAAAGTGTCCAACACTGCCCCCTTTGTGTCAGGGCAGAAATCAGACACTGAAGAGACTAGCAAACAGAAGAAGCTAAAACAGAGGAAACCAACTTGGAAATGACAGGTGCAATAGATTAAAACCCTGCCATTAGTACCAATTACATAGGAAGGGGCCTATAGATCCTGAGAAATATAAGCCGGACCAAGGAACTATCCAAAAATGAACTGACCCCACAATACCCACAACAAAACCAGAGAAAGTCCTAGATATATTTTTACTATTTTTATGATCATTCTTTTTTTTTTAATTTTTAAGTCCTCTATTACTCCTTTAATTTTCACTTTTATAACCTACTATTACTTTGAAAAAAAAAAGACCCTATTTTTTAAAGCAAACTTCATATATATATATATTTTATATTTTGTGACTTTATTTTTTTTTTCATCTTTTCTCTAATATTGTATTTTTGAAATTTAAACTCTACTCTAGATTTTTAATCTTGCTTTTTGGTTGTGCCTTTAAGAATCCAATCTTCAGTACCCATTTTTACTTGGGAGCGAGACTATTGGCTTGACTGCTTTCTCCCTCTTTGGACTCTCTCTTTCTCAACCAGGTCGCCTCTGTCTCCTCCCTACCCCTTCCCTTCTCTACCCAACTCTGTGAATCTCTGTGTGTTCCAGACGGTGGAGAACACTTAGGGAACTGATTACTGGCTGGATCTGTCTCTCTCTTTTTAATTTTCCCCTTTTATCCTTCTGACCACCTCTGTCTCCTTCCTCCCTCTTCTCTTCTCTGTATAACTCTATGAACATCTCTGAGGAGTCCAGTTATGGAGTGCACATAAGGAACTGATTACTGACTAGCTTGCTCTCTCCTCTATTGATTCCACCTCATCTCATTCAGGTCACCTCTAACTCCCTCCTCCCTCTTCTCTTCTCCATGTAACTGAGTGAACCTCCCTGGGTGTCCCTCACTGTGGAGAAACTTTTCATCTTTAACCTGGATGTTTTATCAACAGTGCTGTATAGAAGGAGAAGTCTTGAGACTACTGTAAAAATAAGACTGAAAACCAGAAGCAGGAGGCTTAAGTCCAAAGCCTGAGAACACCAGAGAACTCCTGACTCCAGGGAACATTAATTGACAAGAGCTCATCAAATGCCTCCATACCTACACTGAAACCAAGCACCAGTCAAGGGCCAACAAATTCCAGACCAAGACATACCACACAAATTCTCCAGCATAAAAGAACACAGCCCTGAGCTCCAATATACAGGCTTCCCAAAGTTACTCCAAACCCATTAACATTTCATAACTCATTACCGGACACTTCATTGCACTCCAGAGAGAAGAAATCCAGCTCCACCCACCAGAACACTGACACAAGCTTCCCTAACCAGGAAACCTTGACAAGCCACCTGTACAAACCCACCAACAGTGAGGAAACTCCACAATAAAGAGAACTCCACAAACTGCCAGAATACAGAAAGGCCACCCCAAACTCAGCAATATAAACAAGATGAAGGGACAGAGGAATACCCAGCAGGTAAAGGAACGGGATAAATACCCACCAAACCAAACAAAAGAGGAAGAGATAGGGAATCTACCTGATAAAGAATTCCAAATAATGATAGGGAAAATGATCCAAAATGTTGAAATCAAAATGGAATCACAGATAAATAGCCTGGAGACAAGGATTGAGAAGATGCAAGAAAGGCTTAACAAGGACCTAGAAGAAATAAAAAAAGAGTCAATATATAATGAGTAATGCAATAAATGATATCAAAAACATTCTGGAGGCAACAAATAGTAGAATAACAGAGGCAGAAGATAGGATTAGTGAAGTAGAAGATAGAATGGTAGAAATAAATGAATCAGAGAGGAAAAAAGAAAAATGAATTTTAAAAAATGAGGGCAATCTCAGAGACCTCCAGGACAGTGTTAAATGCCCTAACATTCAAATAATAGGAGTCCCAGAAGAAGAAGACAAAAAGAAAGGCCATGAGAAAATACTTGAGGAGATAATAGTTGAAAACTTCCCTAATAAAGGGGAAGGAAATAATCATCCAAGTCCAAGAAACCCAGAGAGTCCCAAACAAGATAAACCCAAGGCAAAACACCCCAAGACACATATTAATCAAATTAACAAAGATCAAACATAAAGAACAAATATTAAAAGCAGCAAGGGAAAAACAACAAATAACACACAAGGGGATTCCCATAAGGATAACAGCTGATCTTTCAATAGAAACTCTTCAAGCCAGGAGGGAATGGCAGGACATACTTAAAGTGATGAAAGAAAATAACCTTCAGCCCAGATTACTGTACCCAGCAAGGATCTCATTCAAATATGAAGGAGAAATCAAAAGCTTTACAGACAAGCAAAAGCTGAGAGAATTCAGCACCACCAAACCAGCTCTTCAACAAATGCTAAAGGATCTTCTCTAGACAGGAAACACAAAAGGGTGTATAAACTCAAACCTAAAACAATAAAGTAAATGGCAACAGGGTCATACTTAATAATTACCTTAAACGTAAATGGGTTGAATGCCCCAACCAAAAGACAAAGACTGGCTGAATGGATACAAAAACAAAACCCCTATATATGTTGTCTATAAGAAACCCACCTCAAAACAGGAGACACATACAGACTGAAATTGAAGGGCTGGAAAAAGATATTCCATGCAAATAGAGACCAAAAGAAAGCAGGAGTAGCAATACTCATATCAGATAAAATAGACTTTAANGTAATCAGAAATCTTCCAGCAAACAAAAGCCCAGGTCCAGACGGCTTCACAGCTGAATTCTACCAAAAAAATTAGAGAAGAGCTAACACCTATCCTACTCAAACACTTCCAGAAAATTGCAGAGGAAGGTAAACTTCCAAACTCATTCTATGAGGCCACCATCACCCTAATACCAAAACCTGACAAAGATGCCACAAAAAAAGAAAACTACAGGCCAATATCACTGATGAACATAGATGCAAAAATCCTTAACAAAATTCTAGCAATCAGAATCCAACAACACATTAAAAAGATAATACACCATGACCAAGTGGGCTTTATCCCAGGGATGCAAGGATTCTTCAATATCTGCAAATCAATCAATATAATACACCACATTAACAAATTGAAAAATAAAAGCCATATGATTATCTGAATAGATGCAGAGAAAGCCTTTGACAAAATTCAACATCCATTTATGATAAAAACCCTCCAGAAAGCAGGAATAGAAGGAACATACCTCCACATAATAAAAGCTATATATGACAAACCCACAGCCAACATTATCCTCAATGGTGAAAAATTGAAAACATTTCCCCTAAAGTCAGGAACAAGACAAGGGTGCCCACTTTCACCACTACTATTCAACATAGTTTTGGAAGTTTTGGCCACAGCAATCAGAGCACAAAAAGAAATAAAAGGAATCCAAATTGGAAAAGAAGAAGTAAAACTCTCACTGTTTGCACATGACATGATCCTCTACATAGAAAATCCTAAAGACTCCATCAGAAAATTATTAGAGCTAATCAATGAATATAGTAAAGTTGCAGGATATAAAATCAACATGTAGAAATCCCTTGCATTTATATACACTAATAATGAGAAAATAGAAAGAGAAATTAAGGAAACAATTCCATTCACCATTGCAATGAAAAGAATAAAATACTTAGGAATATATCTACCTAAAGAAACTAAAGACCTATATATAGAAAACTATAAAACACTGGTGAAAGAAATCAAAGAGGACACTAATAGATGGAGAAATATGCCATGTTCATGGATTGGAAGAATCAATATAGTGAAAATGAGCATACTACCCAAAGCAATCTACAGATTCAATGCAGTCCCTATCAAGCTACCAATGATATTTTTCACAGAGCTAGAACAAATAATTTCACAATTTGTATGGAAATACAAAAAACCTCGAGTAGCCAAAGTAATCTTGAGAAAGAAGAATGGAATTGGAGGAATCAACCTGCCTGACTTCAGGCTCTACTACAAAGCCACAGTCATCAAGACAGTATGGCACTGGCACCAAGAGAGAAATATAGATCAATGGAACAAAATAGAAAGCCCAGAGATAAATCCATGCACCTATGGACACCTTATCTTTGACAAAAGAGGCAAGAATATAGAATGGAGAAAAGACAATCTCTTCAACAGTAGTGCTGGGAAAAGTGGTCAACCACGTGTAAAAGAATGAAACTAGAACACTTTCCAACACCATACACAAAAATAAACACAAAATGGATTAAAGAACTAAATGTAAGACCAAAAACTATAAAACTCCTAGAGGAGAACATAGGCAAAACACTCTCTGACATAAATCACAGCAGAATCCTCTATGACCCACCTCCCAGAATACTGGAAATAAAAGCAATAATAAACAAATGGGATCTAATTAAAATTAAAAGCTTCTGCACAACAAAGGAAACTATAAGCAAGGTGAAAAGACAGCCTTCAGAATGGGAGAAAATAATAGCAAACGAAGCAACTGACAAACAACTAATCTCAAAAATATACAAGCAACTCCTGCAGCTCAATTCCAGAAAAATAAATGACCCAATCAAAAAATGAGCCAAAGAACTAGATAGACATTTCTCCAAAGAAGACATACAGATGACTAACAAACACATGAAAAGATGCTCAACATCACTCATTATCAGAGAAATACAGATCAAAACCACAATGAGGTACCATCTCACACCAGTCAGAATGGCAGTGATCCAAAAGTCTACAAGCAATAAATGCTGGAGAAGGTGTGGAGAAAAGAGAACCCTCTTACACTGTCGGTGGGCATGCAAACTCTTACAGCCACTATGGAGAACAGTGTGGAGATTCCTTAAAAAACTGGAAATTGAACTGCCTTATGACCCAGCAATCCCACTGCTGGGCATACACACCGAGGAAACCAGAATTGAAAGAGACACGTGTACCCCAATGTTCATTGCAGCACTGTTTCTAACAGCCAGGACATGGAAGCAACTTAGATGTCCATCAGCAGATGAATGGATAAGAAAGCTGTGGTACATATGCACAATGAAGCATTACTTAGCCATTAAAAAGAATACATTTGAATCAGTTCTAATGATTCAACGGATTCATCACCTCTGATGAGGTGGATGAAACTGAGGCCTATTATACAAAGTGAAGTAAGCCAGAAAGAAAAACACCAATACAGTATACTAATGTATATATATGGAATTTAGAAAGATGGTAATGATAACCCTGTATGCAAGACAACAAAAGAGACACAGATGTATAGAACAGTCTTTTGGACTCTGTGGGAGAGGGCAAGGATGGGATGATTTGGGAGAATGGCATTGAAACATGTATAATATTATATATGAAACGAATCACCAGTTCAGGTTTGAAGCATGATACCGGATGCTTGGGTCTGGTGCACTGGGACGACCCAAAGGAATGATACGGGGAGGGAGGAGAGAGGCGGGGTTCAGGATGGGGAACACGTGTACACCTGTGGTGGATTAATGTTGATGTATGGCAAAACCAATACAATATTGTAAAGTAATTAACCTCCAATTAAAATAAATAAATTTATATTAAAAAATAAATAAATAAAAGTAGATATGAACAAGTTAAAAATAGCAGTTTCACAAATAAAACACATGAAATAGCTCCTTCTTTGGAAGCATTGATAATATTGATAAAGTACCTACTTACTAGTTTATCCATGCCAATAAATTTACCTATCAGGTGTTGTGGTTTTTTTTTTCTCCCTTCATAGTGCAAATAGAAATCATGGTTATTCACACAATTATTATTTCAGTAAAATAGAATTTATTAAAAAATATCAAAAGAATATCTGAAGCTTAGTAGATGCTCAATAAATTCTAGTCTTTGTCTTTTAATAATTCTGCTAATATGTTTCTTCTTGTAATCATGATGGTTACCTTCCTCTATTAATTATGACATTTAATTTTCAATACATTCTCTTTACTATGCTAGAGGAAAATGGGGATGAAATAAGCAAAACTTAAGGCAGTTATGTGGTCTGACTAATATTAGAAGCAAGTTAAGATATAACTCATAAGCGGTCAACATTCCTGTCCATTGTTTATCCCACTTTGCCGTTCAACTTCTTTGAAATAGCCCCTTAGTCTTCTTTGAAATAGCCGTTTTAAAAATCCTATTAAAAGTTTTATGAGTAATAGTAATTTATGAACTGCTTGTAAGCAGAAATATTTTCAAATAAAATACATAGTAAAGCATCTAACAAGTTTCAATAACTACAATTCTTAGACAATCATAAAAATAAATGAGCTTTTTTTTTTAACCCATATTCCTTCTCAAAGACAAGCTGCTTTGAAGGAAAAGTATAGTATCAAGAATTTGAAAAATTGTGTTTGTTAATCTCTCTCAAGTAATATAAGAGATTTATTGAAAAAGACACTGAACAACTCACATAAATTCAAACTCTAGCACTTCAAAACTATGGACCAGTTATTTGGCCATTGATGTCATGAGAAAAGGCAAAAGCAGATAAACAGCTAACCTGTTCAAACTAAAATATTGTTCAGATGGTACTAAAAATAACATCACAATGACTGATCTTGTTCTGAATGTAGTTTCATCTTTAAAAAATTCTCCAATGGGTGAACTAAATTTTGACATTTCAGAGACAATCATAGACACAAATGGTTATTTTTGAGCCATATTTAGTTGAAATAGATTTAAAATAAAGCTCAAAGGATTATTTTACCCACTTTGCACATAATATAATTTAAAATTATATTTTATAATTATTGTCAATGACAGAAAAATATGAAAATAATCTACTGATCTTTGAATTACCTTGTCATTAAGATGTG
>SJYT01052418.1:0-11858 GCA_006410635.1 Cephalophus harveyi | reverse complement strand
TATTTTATAACTATTTTCCTATTGCTATAATAAAAATCAACTGCTATACTCAAATTTTTAGTAAAAATGTGCCTTGTTTTCCTTAAGATTTCTTAAATTTACTTATTTTAATGGATATTTAATATTCATTAATGTATCCCACCATGCAGTGCTTCTTATTACTTAAAATTGTGGCTTGATCTTTTTTTCTTCATTTTATTCTCTCATGCTCTTTATTTAAAAATTAAAATTTTAACTATTAAAACTGCTGAAATGCTGCAGAAACCAGTAATCCAGAAACTAAGCAGCACTCGGAGAGTTGGAGAACTCAGGTTTATTATGCTGCTGGGCCCAGAGGAGTTAACATTCCTCATTGGACACCTTCCCAATTTGTTCTCTTTATATAAATTCTATAACATATGGCCATAAAAGTTTGGAAAATATATTTTTTAGAGAAACAATAGTGTTTTTAAAAACCTAACTTCTTTAACAGTAGGCTTTTAGTTGTAAAGTTTGGGGAGAGTCAAAAGTTATGTGTGGATTTTGGACTGTGGAAGTATTGATATCCCCAACCTATGTTGATCAAAGGTCAACTGTATATCAAAATAGCTATTACAGTAAAATATTAATAATGAATAGCTATCAGAAGTAAAAATTTATAGGAAAAATAGAATTACAATTTATAACTTAAATGAGTTTCCAGTTTAAGAAATGATTTAGGCATACTCCACCATGCCAGAATCCAATTAAAATCACACAAAGTCATAAAAATGAGTGAAAGTTAAATGATTTGATAGATATAAAACTTTTAGTATAGTCTCTGATACTTATTAAGGGTCCAGAAAGGTTATATATTGTTAATGATATTCTTATCATAAAAAAAGTTATTCATGACTTCCCTGGTTGCTCAGACAGTAGAGCGTCTGTCTACAATGTGGGAGACCTGGGTTCGATCCTTGGGTTGGGAAGATCCCCTGGAGAAGGAAATGGCAATCCACTCCAGGACTATTGCCTGGAAAATCCCATGGACAGAGGAGTCTGGTAGACTACAGTCCATGGGGTCGCAAAGAGTCGGACACGACTGAGCGACTTCAGTTCACTTCACTTCACTTCACACTTCATGATGGCACTAAGAAACAGGAGTCACTATTACTGCATTGGGACATTGATGACTTTCGGGAAGATAGAAAATGATTCTTATCATATGGATAATCACAGTCCAAACACACAAAGAAGTTGTTACCTGTTATAAGTGCCACTTTTCTGATAAAACAGTGATGTGGCTCCCAACTTGGAGCAAGCAAGCACAGAGGGAAGGAAAGGAACAGGTGTAGAAATCAAGTTAATAAACAAAAGTACTGTCCACAAAGCAATTCTTCAGGTTATAAGACACTCTCCTCTCTCACCCCTGTATGTATTTAATACCAGCAGTAGAGAATTCAGGAAAAACCTAGACAAACTAAAAAATGAAGATGTTCCTAGCCTGACACAAGGAAGCTACAAAACATATAGAACACATAGTGAGACGTCTAAAACATTTTCTGTGATATCAGGAAACAGACAAGGATGCACAGTGGCAACACTTCTGCTCTATGTCACACTGGAGACTCTACCATGAATAGTAAGACATATAAATGGGATTATAATGTATAAGGATTGGAAATATGGGCACAAAACTCTCAATATTCACAGATGATATGAATGTATACATAGAAAATCAAATGGATTATATAGATAAATTGTTAGAATTAATGTTTGTTAATATTGCTGTTAAAAATATCAGTTATTATTAATGAGCAGTAGTATATTGCATGTCTGCCTAAGACCATAAAATAATTAGAAAATAAAATATAAAAGTATATTTTTTCAAATAGCTCAAAAATATAAAGCAAAAATACTTATGCAAGACATATATGAAGAAAACTTTAAAATGTATTGAATAAATAACCATAAAGATTAAAATGATATCATTATCAACAATATTTATAGATTGCATGACTCAATACTTTAAAATTGCCAATTATCTCTAATATTATGTATACATTTAATAAAATCCCAACAAGATGTGTGTGCATGTGTGTGTGTGCATGTGTGAAAACCTAACAAGCCAACACTAATCTGTATTCTAAAATGTTAATTTCAGGAATAGCAAAGTCCCTCCTGAAAAATAAAAAATTGGGACAATTTGACCTAGAGATTCCAGGATTGTTTACAGAAATAAAGAATACTAGATCTGCCATAGAAAAACAGAAAAAAGAATAGACTAAAAAGCCCAGCAACACATGAATGAATATATGATTTACTGCAGAACTGGCATTACAGATTAAAGATCACAGTCAAAAGTACAAAGTTTTAATAAATGATGCTAGAATATTTTGGCATCTATATTGGGGAGAAAAATAAAATTAATCCCATACCTTCCCCTTTGACCATTCACAAAAATTAAAACTAGGCAATTGGAATATCTAAACATAAAGTCAAAACCATGAAACTTTTAGAAGATAACTTGTGGAATTTGTGTTATCAGTGTGCATAAAAAGGACCTTACCATAACGTAAAAGACTCAACTTCAACTAAGTTGAATTTAAGAATTTACATACATTAAATACATCTTTAAGAGAGTAAATGGGCAAACCACAGAATGGGAGGAGTTATTTTCCAAACATCTAGCCAGCAAAGAATAACATGCCAAATATAATTTAAATCAATGCATTTATAAATTAATAAGAAAAAGAAAACACAATAGAAAAATAGGCAAAAGATTTAATTATGCACTTCACAAGATAGAAAATCCAAAGTGCCAATAATATGAAAGGGATTCAACTATGTTAGCAATCAAAAATGCAAATTAAAACCACAATAAGATATTCTCATACATTCATCAGAATGGAAATATTTTACCATTCCATCAGAATGGTAATGACATTTTAAAAGTCTCACCATCTAGGGTTTCAACAAATATGGAACAACAAGAAAAAAAAAAGCTTAGAAATTTCAGAGTGGAAGAAAGTTGGTAAATCATATGGAAGATATTTGGCAACGTATAAGAAATTTGAAGATTCAAAAGTTCTAACAATAAGTGTGTGCTATAGAAAAAAATTTGCACATGTGCATTTGACGGATCTATAGGAAAGTTCCTGAGAGTATTTCACTCTAGTACTCAGTCAATTCAATCTCTCAGTAGTGTCTGACTCTTTGTGACTCCATGAATCGCAGCAGGCCAGGCCTCCCTGTCCATCACCAACTCTTGGAGTTCACTCAGACTCACGTCCATCGAGTCCGTGATGCCATCCAGCCATCTCATCCTCGGTTGTCCCCTTCTCCTCCTGTCCCCAGTCCCTCCCAGCATCAAAGTCTTTTCCAATGAGTCAACTCTTTGCATGAGGTAGCCAAAGTACTAGAGTTTCAGCTTTAGCATTATTCCTTCCAAAGAAATCCCAGGGTTGATCTCCTTCAGAATGGACTGGTTGGATCTCCTTGCAGTCCAAGGGACTCTCAAGAGTCTTCTCCAAAACCACACTTCAAAAGCATCAATTCTTCTGCACTCAGCTTTCTTTACAGTCCAATTCTCACAACCATACATGACCACAGGAAAAACCATAGCCTTGACTAGATGGACCTTAGTCGGCAAAGTAATGTCTCTGCTTTTGAATATGCTATCTAAGTTGGTCATAACCTTTTTTCCAAGGAGTAAACGTCTTTCCATTTCATGTCTTCAGTCACCATCTGCAGTGATTTTGGAGCCCAGAAAAATAAAGTCTGACACTGTTTCCACTGTTTCCCCATCTATTTCCCTTGAAGTGATACGACCAGATGCCATGATCTTCGTTTTTCTGAATGTTGAGCTTTAAGTCAACATTTCACTCTCCACTTTCACCTTCTTCAAGAGGCTTTTTAGTTTCTCTTCACTTTCTGCCATAAGGGTGGTGTCATCTGCATATCTGAGGTTATTGACATTTCTCTCTGCAATCTTGATTCCAGCTTGTGTTTCTTCCAGCCCAGTGTTCCTCATGATGTACTCTGCATAGACGTTAAATAAGCAGGGTGACAATATACAGCCTTGATGTACTCCTTTTCCTATTTGGAACCAGCCTGTTGTTCCATGTACAGTTCTAACTCTTGCCTCCTAACTTGCATATAGGTTTCTCAAGAGGCAGGTCAGGTGGTCTGGTATTCCCATCTCTTTCAGAATTTTCCACAGTTTATTGTGATCCACATCATGAAAGGTTTTGGCATAGTCAATATAGTCTGTATAGAGCCGTATAGAGCTTCACCATCTTTGACTGCAAAAATATAATCAGTCTGATTTCAGTGTTGACCATCTGGTGATGTCCATGTGTAGAGTCTTCTCTTATGTTGTGGGAAAGGGTGTTTGCTATGACCAGTGCATTCTCTTGGCAAAACTCTGTTAGCCTTTGCCCTGCTTAATTCTGTATTCCAAGGTCAAATTTGCCTGTTTTTCCAGGTGTTTCTATACAGTCAACAAAACCAAGACCAGGAGCTGACTGTGGCTCAATCATGAACTCCTTATTACCAAATACAGACTTAAATTGAAGAAAGTAGGGAAAACCACTAGACCATTCAGGTATGACCTAAATCAAATCCCTTATGATTATACAGTGGAAGTGAGAAATAGATTTAAAGGCCTAGATCTGATAGATAGAGTGCCTGATGAACTATGGAATGAGGTTCATGACATTGTACAGGAGACAGGGATCAAGATCATCCCCATGGAAAAGAAAAGCAAAAAAGCAAAATGGCTGTCTGGGGAGGCCTTACAAATAGCTGTGAAAAAAAGGAGAAAAGGAAAGATATAAGCATCTGAATGCAGAGTTAAAGAAGAATAAGAAGAGATAAGAAAGCCTTCTTTAGTGATCAATGCAAAGAAATAGAGGAAAACAACAGAATGGGAAAGACTAGAGATCTCTTCANTAAGGCAACAAACTTTCTGTTTTCAAGTTTTAAGTAATAAAATCATATTTCCATCATATAAGCTCTTTCACTTGAATATTGAATCAGTGACTATGACTAAATAGATTACAGTCAGGCTACAAATCTATCAGTAAGTAAAATCAATATGAACCACAAAGTTACTAGATTTATGATTCAAACTAATTTTAGAGGTGCACAGATGGCTAGTTACTATTGTAAAGTATTATACTTACTCATTATGAGATGAATATATTACAATTAGTTATTGATTTAGTCATGCTTTCATAGGTTATTTTCTTTGTTAAAAATGAGATCTGCTATGATCATTCTCTCTTCCCAAAACCCATATATTATAATCTTCAGCATATTGTTCCCTAGATAAATTTTAGAATAAATGTGGAGCAAAGAATTTTTCAGAATCAAATGCTGAATAAAATTTGCAACTCATCAAAGCTATTAAAAATTCTATTTCCTAAGGCAAATAAAGGTTTGATACAAACCAGAAGAATGTCATTATATGCAATTCTGAGGTTGGACATTTGCTGTAGTAGTTACTTTTATGGTCATCATCTTGCTTCCATGGGCAAAATTTTCTAATTCAGTGAGAACTGAATCCAAGATTTTGTACATTATAATATAAATAAGAGAAAAAGAGATGCATATGTTGATAGACTATTACATTGGCCAGTATCTTAAGACAGACAATGCTTTTCTATGAAGTGAAAGATACTGCTTGAAATGAACTATGTAGTTTTATACATATCTTACTCCAAATTTATTATGACTGAACAGCTTGAGAGAATAAAATGCTCTTACAATAGAATAATTAACACTGGATATTTCTTCCTGATACATATGATTTCTATAATGATACTTCCTAAATGGCTGTCTGGGGAGGCCTTACAAATAGCTGTGAAAAGAAGAGAAGTGAAAAGCAAATCTTGGACGAAGGGTATCTCCTCACTGCCACCCCTCCTGACCTTGAACGTGGAGTAGCTCCTCTCGACCCTCCTGCGCCCATGCAGCCACCGCTTCTTGGACATGGGGTAGCTCCTCCCGGCCACCGCCCCTGACCTAGGGCCTGGGGTACTTTAGTAATAGTAAAATACTAAATACAACTCAAATATCCATCCAACATGGGGCAGATACAAAAATTGAGGCATATTCTCAAAACAAAAATTATGGAGCATGATAAGCAATAGATGGAGATAGGAAGGGTGCTATTGAATGAGAACTGCAAATTCCAAAAAATACATATGGATATGGACTAAACTGTGTCCCTTCCCAAATTATGTTAAGCCCCTATATGTCTTCCTTATAGGGCCTCCCTGGTGACTCAGATGGTAAAGACACTGCCTGGAATGCAGGAGACCCAGGTTGGACTGCTTGGTCAGGAAGGTCACCTAGAGAAGGAAATGGCAACCCACTCCAGTGTTCTTGCCTTGAGAATTCTATGGACAGGAGCCTGGTAGGCTGCACGGGGTCACAGAGTTAGAAGGCAAAGGAGAAAAGGAAAGATGTACCCGCTGAATGCAGAGTTCCAAAGAATTGCAAGGGGAGATAAGAAAGCCTTCCTCAGTGATGGATGCAAATAGAAGAAAACAATACAATGGGAAAGGCTAAAGACCTCTTCAAGAAAATTAGAGCTACTAAGGGAACATCTCACGCAAAGATGAACACAATAAAGGACAGAAATGGTATGGACCTAACAGAAGCAGAAGATATTAAGAAGAGGTGGCAAGAATACACAGAAGAACTGTACAAAATAGATCTTCATGAGCCAGATAATCACAATGGGGTGTGATCACTCACCTAGAGCCAGACATCCTGGAATGTGAAGTCGAGTGAACCTTAGGAAGAATCACTACGAACAAAGCTAGTGGAGGTGATGGATTTCCAGTTGAGCAATTTCAAATCCTAAAAGGTGATGCTGTGAAAGTGCTGCACTCAATATGCCAGCAAATTTGGAACACTCAGCAGTGGCCACAGGACTGGAAAATGTCGGTTTACATTATTTTCCCAAAGAAAGGCAATGCCAAAGAATGCTCAAACTACCACACAGTTGCCCTCATCTCACACACTAGCAGTAATGCTCAAAATTCTCCAAGCCAGGCTTCAACAGTATGTGAACCGTGAACTTCCTGATGTTCAAGCTGTATTTAGAAAGCCAGAGGAACCAGAGATCAAATTATCAACATCCACTGGATCATCAAAAAAGTGAGAGAATTTCAGAAAAACATCTATTTCTGCTTTATTGACTATGCCAAAGCCTTTCACTGTGTGGATAACAATAATCAGTGGAAAATTCTGAAGGACATGGGAATACCAGACCACCTGACCTGCCTCCTGAGAACTCTGTATGCAGGTCAAGAGGCAAGAGTTAGAACTGGACATGGAACAACAGACTGTTTCCAAATCAGGAAAGGAGTGCGTCAAGGCTGTATATTGTCACCCTCCTTATCTAAGTTCTATGCAGAGTACATCATGCGAAACGCTGGGCTGGATGAAACACAGCTGGAATCAAGATTGCCAGGAGAAATATCAATAACCTCAGATATGTAGATGACACCACCGTTATGGCAGAAAGCAAAGAACTAAAGAAATTAAAATAATACATGTTGTTAGAAAAGGAGAGGGAAGGTTTAGAAGTATTCTTAATCTTAATCTGAAAAAGTGAAAGTAAAAGTTGCTCTGTCCCCGGAACGTAGCCTATCATGATCCTCTGTCTATGGAATTCTCCAGGCAAGAACACTGGAGTGGGTAGCCATTTCCTTCTCCAGGGGATCTTCCCAACCCAAGAATTAAACCTGGGTCTCCCACATTGCAAGCAGATTATCTACTATCTGAGCCACCAGGGCAGCCTTAATCTTAATTTACCAGAATAAAAAATCAGTAACCTGTACAGTTAATCAATCAAGAGAAAAGCAATAAAAAGTGCAAAGAGAAAAAGCAATACCAGCATATTATTTAGAGAAACACCAGTGGAAAAAAAAGAATGAAAAGGATTGAAAGTTTGTTCAGCATATGGGATTGTTATAAGGGAGGACACTGAAACTTTTCATTATAAACCTGTGATCCTTTGATAAAGTTGAAAACAAAATCATTTTTAAAAATCACTCTCTAACTAAAATCTATTTACAGTGTAAGATGAACACAGGATTCTTCTTAAAACTTATTTTATAAAATTTTTTTCTTCTCAACTAAGTTACAGGATGATAATTTCTCAGAAAGAGAGGTAAAATGTAGTTTCTGGGAAGCACAACGGAAGCACTATGTTTTCCATCCTAAAATGGTCCATAAAATGGCAGAAAAAAGCAGCTACAATAAGATGTCAAACTTGGAGAATGGAAGAATAAAAACAGTGCTCTGGGGAAGAATAAAACAAATCAACTACTCTAGGATTAAAAATAAAAAGGTAATGCTTAAGGTCCGGATTAGTTTGCCTGAAAAAGGAGATCGTGAACATGGAAGTTAATAACACTTACGAGCTGTACTCTACTGTTGTATAAGTAATGCCGTGAACATTGCTGAAGAGTCAGCAAAAGTAAGAAAAAGTTCAGGATGTCATCCCAAGGATGGGATCCAGGGAGAATCTCCAATGCACTGGTTGGAAAAGTCCAACTTTAACAGAAAGATATATATGGGAATCTCTTGAATGTTGCATTGGAAAAGTGGGAATTCCTAGTCATTAACATGTGCCATCAGGATTTTTAAAAACATTTTTGTATTGAGAAGCACACAATACTTTCAATTTTACCTTCCTAATACTATTAATATATGGTTATAAATTGAATTTGGTATGCTCTGATATAATTCTGCTATGTTATATTCTTCAGTGCTTGATACAGGTAGCATAGTTTTATAAGCTTTGACCGAAATTGATCTGAATTCAATGAGTATGGTGACTTTATGTCAAATAGTTACTGTTTTGTCTTTGAGAAGGGAATCTGATAATTTTTATAGTATGTACTGGGAGACAATAAATTATGGGAGTGTGCCGCAATGCTGTGACCTTTTCAGTATTCAGTAGTTTGAATAGCTGGTCTTTCTATGCTATTTGATTTAACCTCCACTCATCATCAAGAAAGTTAATGAAAGATAAAACATTGTTTTAAATGGCACAGCATTAATCCTTTAAATGGCAGAAGTTGGAATGGGAACTGTTAAGGCATTGGTAACAAATTTCTATGTCTCTGCTGTAGCTGCAAATCTTTAGACAGCATCCATTGACTTTGGATGATGGAATTGTGACCTGATAAAACCTTGATCCAGCACTTTTCAGGGTAATGGTATATTACAAGTGTACTTCCCATGCGTAGAGAGTAGACACAACCTTCGAAATAACATTGATGTTTTCCTCTCCTGAGCATCACATACAAACTGTCTCCTGAGAATCCTACTTATAATGATATCCAGTTACATCAATTTTATCTTTCAGTAAACCATGGCTAATCCTGAACCTTGATGAGGTAGAGTTCTTATTTATACTGAATGAAATGTAACAGACATAAATTTATGTTTTACTGATGGGAGTTTTTGCTGGGTATTCCATAAATATGTATTAATTGAAGAGTAGCTAATGACTAACAAAAATCTAACGTTGTAAATATTGTAGGTTTTCATATATGGTCATTTTTTTAAGATTGTAGAAATTACTTCACTGACCAGTTTTTTCCAAAATATTCAGAGTTAAATTTCATCTATATTTCAACACATTGGGAAACATATTCAATTGTAAATAAATATTCCTTTTTTATTTTAGAGTATACTAAGTAATTTATTTTAATTATCAATATGTAAGGTTTGGGATTTTTTTGTAGGAAGCACTTACTGTATTTATTGCTTATAGCAAACTTTTAAATGACTGACACAGAGCAGGCACTCAACAAATGTATGAATAATATGTGACTGAAAGATGAATGACAACACAAAGATAATTACATATGTTATATATATTCACTGTTTTCATGATACTATCCATTTAGCATGAAATTGTTTTTAGTTGGGTTGTAGACTTGAAAAGTAGAGGATCAATATCTCCTGGAAGAGATTTTACAGATATATACATAAAAACAATTATTCATAGGAGAGTTAGTTCATTACTTAGTTGGCTAGTAAGGGTAACATTTATTATCTGTTGGTTCAACAAATGACCAGAGTTTTAAATGAATTGAAAGCAAACCAGATGTATCTTTTGAAAGTGTTGTTTTTCCATATTTTAATACAGCTATAGCTTTTTAGTTCTTTCTTAAAGATGGGAAGTCAAAACATTTCTTTTCTTGGTGAAATTTTTATCACTTTAAAGTATTTCAAAGAAACAGCTTATCATTGTTTCTTAAACCAATCTGTGGTTTAAATTTTTTTCCCTCTGTTTATATTTTCTGAAGCCTAATACTCTGTTAACTGGCAGTAACAGTTTACTCTTGTTGCTTTTCTTGATATCTTACTGATTCTTAAACCAAAAATCTAAACTCTAATCCAAGTAAAATAAGTCTCAGTATGACTGAAAGCTTCCCTGGTGGCTCAGACAATAAGAAGCTGCCTGCAATGGCAGAGACCTGGGTTCAGTCCCTGCGTTGGGAAGATCCCCTTGAAGAGGGCATGGAAACCCACTCCAGTATTCTGGCCTGGAGAAACCCCATGGATAGAGGAGCCTGGTGGGCTACGGTCCATGGAGTCGCAAAAAGTCAGACACAAGTGAGTGCCTAAACACAGCATACAGCATGATTGAAAGCTAAGCCTGCATATCTACTTTTTCTGCATATCTATTGCAAGACAACATAATTTTTTCATAAGAAAACTTTCTAATAGGTGAAAATAAGCATCTATTTAATTCAAAAATGTTTTATGTATCCAAAACTTAGTGTAATTCATTATCCATTGTTTCATTAAAAAAGATTTTTTAAGTGTATGCCTGAATGTGTTGCTAAGTCACTTCACTCATGTCTTACTCTTTGCGACCCTATGGACTGTAGCCCCCTAGGCTCCTCTGACCATGGGATTCTCCAGGCAAGAATACTGGAGTGGGTTGCCATGTGCTCCTCCAGGGGATCTTCCTGACCCAGGGATCAAGCCAGCATCTCTTGTGTCTCCTGCATTGCAGGTGGATTTTTTATTGCTGAACCACTGGGGGAAGCCCTATGAGGTGTATAAGTATGTGTCAAAGTTGCAATAGATGCTACAGATGCCCTGTTAAATAGAATAAAAAAAAACTGATGTGCTAGTTTACATTCCAATTGGTAAAGGCAGAATGTAAACAAATAAAAGCTTAATAAACAAGACAATCTCAGCTGATGAAAAATTTCTGAAGGCAACAAATGTGAATAATATTCAAGAAAATAATTGGAGCTTATACTCTATTTTTGTCTTTTTCTTTAGCAAATTTAAAATCACTATTCTTATTCCATAGATAAGGAAAATAATTATACCAGATTATGAATCAATAAGAGTTCATCAAAATTGATTGCAATTTAATTTGCTGCAACTGGCATATCCTCAATGGTTGGTCCTGTTAGAAGTAATTTAGTGGTGCTCTTTGAGTATTGCTTTGTATTAATAAATAATAATCCAATTTGCATAATAAATATTAGAAAAACAAGCTACTGACTTCTCTGCACAAAACTAGTTTAATAATTTTATATGGATCCAGCCAGCAATATTAGCTCAATCATCAGGTGTCTCTTCAATTTTATATTTTCCTCTCTTCTACTGATATGCCAATAGAGGTGACACCCATTTTAAATTGTTGAAATGTGGATTAAAATTCCAGCAACTTGGGCTCCTCTTAGTTCAGTTCAGTTCAGTTCAGTCGCTCAGTCATGTCCGACTCATTGCGACCTCCTGAAACGCAGAACACCAGGCCTCCCTGTCCATCACCAACTCCCAGAGTTCACTCAGACTCACGTCCATCGAGTCAGTGATGCCATCCAGCCATCTCATCCTTGGTC
>SJYT01052416.1:433720-474236 GCA_006410635.1 Cephalophus harveyi | reverse complement strand
TGCCCATCTGACACCATCTCAGTCCTTAAGTAAGCATGTGTTCAGATTTGAGGAGATAAGGGAAGATGGCCGGCTTAACGAGGGTCAAGTTCAGGGATCAGCACTCCCATCAATCAAACCACCGTTATTTCTGAATATACCTACTTAGTGGAGCAAACTGCAAGTCTTCACAGAAATTCTAGAAACCCTCCCTCTCTTCCCCTTAAGGTTTAGGTCTTCCATAACCAAATGCCTCCTTCGCATTAGTGTTCCCTTTCTCTCCTTTCTTCATCAATCTCTTTAAAAACCTATTTTAAAAAGTCCATTTGTACTTCTGCACCCTATTTCCTCCCACCAGGTCTCTCATACTCTGTCATGCATGCTTCCACTCTGAATAACCCATCAAATACTGAAATAATGGGTGGTTTAACTAATATCCTATAATGCAGGACCCATTAGTGCAATACAAAATAATATTATGAGATTTTATTAGCTCATATTAGTAAACACAGATTGCATTAAAAGCTGTTCCTGTTTTATTTTTGAAATGCTTGGATAGGATAGACTAATATAAAATATCCAAATTATGCTGTTCTGAAACTATAAAGTTGAGTTCCCCACTGAGCAGGTTATGTTAAATCTTTTCCTGTTTCTTTATTCTTAGGAAGGATAAGGAGATGGTGACTACAGGGTTTCTCTTTGTTCACCTTGCCTGCTGCAGAGGAAAGAGTTTAAGAGCACTTCCCAGGAAACTATTTCTGACCTCCTGTCCCTTGCTTTCCACCAAATACCAGTAACAACATCAAATGCCACTTCTTAACATTAAAAATGAGATATTATCTAACATTAGAGTCTACATAGCACAAGGTAAAGGGGCTTTTTGGCAGATAGCCAGGTAATTAGCTCAGTGCAGACCAAACAAGACCGTTCGATGCCTCATTGGAAAGTCTGGGCTATGCTTCTAAAGTCTCTCATCCTTGCTGTAGGAAAACTTGTCAAAGGATGAATTTCATATTTTCACTTTAAGTATTCCTCTTTTGAATTTTTATCGCCCCCTACAACTATACCAGCTCTTTCATTTAACAAAGCCATTATCACACCAAGGTGAAGGCTATATGGGTTTAAAAAACTCACTCAAAATAATAGTGCCAGTCTATGTTTTCCTATGCTAATAATTTTGGGAATGAGGGTAGAGTGACACCAAATGACCATTTCTGAAGTCTAATAGGCAATATGCTTCTATTAAGCAAGGAAGAGCCTCGTGTATTGGTAACAGAATCCAAGTTGGTAAATCTAACTGAAATATTACAATTTTTACTTTGTGAGTGATGGATTTGTAATGTCTGTAACCAGAGTATGGAATATTTCAAAGCTTTTTTGCTTAAACTATAATGCTTAAGTAATACCCATAGATTATAGATCACAGAAAAACATTTGAACCAGTGGCTGGCTACTTTTTGAGCACAACCAGAATTATTTTTATCAGAAGCATTAATTAATCAATAGAGTAGACAGGAATCACCTACTGATAATACACAAGCCATACACAAAATTCTCTAGTGGGTGTCTCCTCCATTCTGACATCCATTTAGCTTGTCCTTTTGCTGTGCTAATCCTTTGGAACTACTGCCTTACCTCTCTCTCTAGCAATACATTTCCCAGAAAAATTCTTATGGTTATTTCCTCTATATTGAGTGTGTGTGTGCTCAGTTGTAGCTGACTCTTTGTGACCCCAGGGACTGTAGGCAGCTAGGCTTCACTGTCCATGGGATTTCCCAGGCAAATTACTGGAGCGGTTAGCAATTTCCCTCTCCAGAGGACCTTCCCAACTCAGGGATCAAACTCACATCTCCTGCATTGGTAGATGGATTCTTTACCACTGAACTACCTGAGAAACCATTCATTAGCCACAATTCATCTTTAACTATTTTTGACTAACTCCGTTTCCCCTTTGAACTACTTTCTTCTCCTTTTTGCTTTGCTTTTTCTGGCATAGAAAACTTGTTTCTCTTCTGTCCCCTCTGTGTATCTTCCTCTTTTCCACATTGTGATTTTACAGTAATTTCTCACTCTTTCATTAGGAAAAACTAAATTTGAGTATGAGTATAAGAAAACCAATCCCTATCATCTTTTGATGTTACATCACACGATCAAATACCCCTCTGACTAGCATACCTTTTGTGTCTATATTGTTTAAGCTAAACAGAATAAAGGTAATCTAAAAGATTGGAAAAGACTATTGAGCAATTAAGTCTGAAAATCCCTTTATATTCAAATAGAAAAAGTTGTATTATATTTCTACAATATGCACGAAGCTTTATAAGCATAGCCCCAACTTTTCCTAAAATAAGAGTAAGCAGTGGAAAGTAAGAGACCACCTGCACAGTTTAAAAGGGCAGGAAGAGGCATAAAAATAATCATTGATATTGTTGTTGTTTAGTCATTAAGTTGTGTATGACTCTTTTGCTACCCAATGGACTGTAGCCCATTAGGCTCCTCTGTCAATGGAATTTCCCAGCTAAGAATGCTGGCGTTGGGTTGCCAATTCCTTCTCCAGGGTTTTTTTCCAATGCAGGGATCGAACTCACATCTCCTGCTTGGCAGGTGTATTCTTTACCACTGAGCCACAAGGGAAGCACCAATCATTGATTTATACACCATTGATTTAATAATGTGAAATGAAAGTCCTGATTTTTTTAAAAAAATGACATCCTTGGTGGCAATCATTGGGTAGCTTTTGGTGTGATGATAGACTACTGGGCTTGCGAGAGCATGGGTTTGATCCAATGTGTTTCTTATGTTCCTGAGAACTTCAATATTCCATTGAAAGTAAATTGTAACTCTTTTTCTCCTAAATTCTATCTGTGCAAGGACTTCCCTGCTGGCTCAAATAAAGAATCGCCCTTCAATGCAGGAGGGCCATGTCTACCTCCTCCAGTACTCTTGCCTGGAGAATCCCATGAACAGAGGACCCTGGTGGGCTCAGTACATGGGGTCGTAAAGAGTTGGACATGACTGAGTGACTAACACCCTCAATTTTTCACGTGAATGTAAGCAGCTTTTGGTAGGAGAAAGTTTTCTTCAGGAAAGAGTTGTCTGTAGGAGGCACCCCTTTGTCTTCTCACTAACCTTAGGGACTCCTCCCATGCGCTACTCAACTCTAGCCAAAGCACATCTTTCAAATCTTTTGATCACACAGTATCTTGCCCAACCTGTTGATACTTTCTGTAGATAAAAGAAGTAGAAATGAAGAATAAGTGATGAACAGCTGACCAGATCTCTTCCCTAGCTTCTCCTTCAGTAATCTCTCAAACAAACTGTGTGGATAAGATAGCATCTAAAGAAAGATCATAAGGAGTCGATAAACCTACACACAGTGGAGGATGGTGATGGCTCTGACCTTCCACCCCAGTGATGAGCTGAGACTGTTGTTCACTTGCCAAATCATGTCCAACTCTTTGTAACCTCATAGACTGCAACATGCCAAGCTTCCCTCTTCCCCACTGTCTCCCGTATTTTGCCCAAGTTCATGTCCACTGAATCAGTGATGCCATCAAACCATCTCATTCTCTGTTGCCCCCTTCTCCTCCTGCCCTCAGTCTTTCCCAGCATCAGGGTCTTTTGCAATGAATCAGCTCTTTGCATCAGGTGGCCAAAGTATTGGAGCTTCAGCTTCAGCATCAGTCCTTCCAATGAATATTCAGTATTGTTTTCCTTTAGGACTTACAGATTTGATCTCCTTGCAGTCCAAAGGACTCTCAAGAGTCTTCTCCAGCACCACAGTTCTAGAACATCAATTCTTCAGCGCTTTCCTTTGATTATAGTCCAACTCTCACATCCTGAGGTTACTTCTCTGTTTCTCTTTACAAGCTTTCATGACTGAGCAGAGTTTTTGGAGATAGTTTCTAGAGGATGTGGAGTCCACCACCTTTCCAGATTGCTGGCATTCTGATTAAAGTCACCCTTTCTTTCTGCCAACATCTGTCCATACTGATTTTGTAAGCAATGACCAGTGGGATCTGATTTGATAACATGAATAACTGGGGGAGGAAACTTTAGGTTTTAAAACACTTTTACTTATCTACATGCTTCACCATTGTTTAAAATTATTTTAAAGACCTTGTATGTATTTTTTTGTTAGAGGAGGAAAAAACCTAAGAAAGGGGTTGGATATAATAATTGACTGAGGATTGACATGTTCCTAAAAAATATTTCAGTTGAAATTTGCTGATCTTACTGCTCAGTGATCATGCCTTCCCACAGAACTGTATTTCAATAGCTAATAACTGACCCCTCTCGGGGTGCTCATACCACTAGGGGTATAAATGACAAGCTCTCACTTTGCTGCAGTTGATCACATTGCCCCAAACTGTGTTTCATTTTATGGGAACATGCAAACCTGTGTGAGTGGAATGCTTTTGATTCTACAGCCTGTGGATTGGGACAGTCAACCCCCAATCAGGCAATTTATGAAAACATGGTCATTCCTCATCTTGAAATCTTTCATTTACAGGTTTTTAGAAACACATGAGATTTTATTTTTTTTCCTTTCTGGAACTTTAATCATAAATGGACAATCTTTTTTTTTTTTTTTTTGAAAAGGCAGTTAGAACAGAGTACTTGCTGAAGCTCCTTGAATCTTTTTTAAAAAATATTCTTTCTTAAATTTATTTATTTTTGGCCACTCTGTCCATAGCATATGGAATCTTAGTTCCCTGACCAGGGGTCAGACCCATATACCCTGCAATGGAAGCAGAGTCTTTAATTCCTGGGCTGTCAGAGAAGTTGCAAGCCCCTTGAGTCTTGAACAGCTAAGTGGAAACAAAAAGTTACATCTCTATGGGAAAAAGCTTGTGTTCAGCAATGAGCCATAGACAATAGAATTATGTCTTTCTTTCTTTCTTTTTTTTTCTGTAATATTTTCCTTGAACTATTCACTTATAATTTTAATTGAAGGCATTCTCTCTCAGAGCTGAGGTTGTTGCAAATGAATCAGAGCAGCTTAACTTGTCAAAACATTTAGAGATCTGGATGAAATAATTAAAAATTGCATGGAAGATTAGTACATGAGCAAATGCCAAACAATGTCACAGAGAGATATTATGATCAAGAAGTAGGCAAAATAAAGGCCTAATGTGTCAACAAAATCCTGTCATTGATGCTATGATTCCAGAAAAGGAAAATGCTATATGGACACAAAAAGACAATATTATTATGAGAATTTATGTCAGACCAAGAATTGTTAATGTAAGCCATAGAAAGTTATTGGCAGAATATTAATTGACTAAAGATATGGGAGTTTAACAGGGTAGGGATTTCATGACTGATTTGCACTTAATCTTTTCCCTGATGAATGTGACTGACTTCTCTCTCTCTCCAACCGTGAGCTCTGCCCCTTAAGGTGAAAAAATAAAGGGTAACAATATTTGGCATATAAACTGGCCCTTCATGTAGGCCATGATATGGACAATTCCATCCCACTGTTCTTAAAGAAGTCACATATCAACTCCCCAAGGTATCCAGGGCATCAACAAAAGGAATTAACTCTCAAATTTATTTTTAATTTATAAATGTCTTCCCAGTTAATGACTCTACTCCTTAGATCTGTTGCTGTTTTTCAGTCACTAAGTCGTGTCTGACTCTCTGCGACTCTATGGACTGCAGCATGTCAAGCTTCCCTGTCCAAATTTATGTCCATTGAGTCAATGATGCCATCCAGCCATCTCATCCTCTGTTGCCCACTTTTCCTCCTGCCCTCAATCTTTCCCAGCATCAAGGTCCTTCCATCCACTGGAGAAGGGAATGGCAAACCACTTCAGCATTCTTGCCTTGAGAGCCCCATGAACAGTATGAAAAGGCTCCTCATATTGGCCCTCATTTAATCTCATTCTGCCCAATAATAGAAATAATCAACAGCTATGTCTGCTACCAACATTTTAAATTCTTTTATTCAAATTAAAAAATAAACCAAAACTCAAAAACAAACAAAACAACTAGGACTAGAAAGTTCATGAAGACAATTCTATAACACTGTGAATCCTTGTATCTCAGGAAGACAAACCGGCTACAGACAGTTCAAAGTGATTCGGTCAAAATAAATCTTGAATCTCAAGACAGCAAACAGATACATCATTTTGACCTTGAGGTATTTTTTAGTTGTATTTTTCAATTACTATCACAGTTGCAGAACTGAGAATGAAGGCAAAGATCCTGATCCTTTAAACTTCTTGCATTGCCTTAATCTTAGTTATCTATAAGAGATTATTGAAAATTAATCCCCCCTATTCATGATTCAGATATTTTTCATTGCTACTATCTGGAAAGGATGCTTTTGAAGTAGAAACAGGCTAAGAGGTCTGCTTTCAGTTAAGATTAGAATGTCAACCTCTGAACTCTCTCTAAAATACATTCCTTGAAATAATGACCCAACTTACTCATAAAAATACGATGATACTTTGAAATACATATTCTATACCCTAACTTGGCATAATGACCCCCATGTATATATACAGGGGATTGCAAATTTTTCAGGCAACCAACATTTCACCTAAAAATGTCAAACTATTTATGGCTAATTTCAGCTAACATAAGAAACAATAAATTATGTAGCAAACAACTTTCTGAACACTAGGCTTGACACCTGACCTAGGGGTGTAGTACTTGAAAGCCCTCTGCAATGTCGTTCAATGCTATCCCTCCAAGAAAACCACAATTCTGAATTTTGCATTATCAGAATGTCACTCCTATTATTTTGTCTCTGCTATTCCTAAATAATGAATTAAGTAGTTTTGCAGGATTTCAGTGTTTCTATAAATGGTCTCACACTGCATATACTCTATTGTACATTTTAGTCACTTGATATTTTTTACTGTTTATATTTTCCAATACTTGATTTCCACAATGCATTTAATCAGTCTACTCATGGTGGATTTGAGTTGTTGCTAGATTTTTTTGCTGTACTGCATTCTTGTACATGCTTTCTGGTGTGCATCTGTAAGAGTTTCTTTAATATATAAAATCAACAGTGACATTCTGTGCTATTCTCAATTTGACTTACAAATATTGAATTGTTTCCAAAATTGCAGTAATTTGTATTTCTACCAAGAGGATATAGATGTTTCAGATTCTTCAAATCTTTACCAAAGCTTTCCTTTATCAGAATTTTTATTTTTTGGTTTATTTGGTAGGTGGGAAATGTTTTCTGGTTGTTATTTTAAATTGTATTTCTAAGATTAGTCATACAGTTAAGTACTTTTCATGTTTTCATTTTGATTTGTTTGTCGAAGTATAGTTTACAATATAGTAAAATACATTCTCTTCTGGTTTCTTATTATTTTAATGGTGATTTGGGTTTTCTCAATTATAATATCATGGTGTTTTCCCTTTTTGAGTTGCCCTATTTCCTATGGAGTTATCTATATTTTTCTTAAAGTTTTATAGGTGTTCTTCTTAAATTTGGAAAATTTTAGTAGTCTACCTTAAAGAAGGTCTCCTCTAAGATCTTATAAAGTTTTTGGCTTTGTCTTTCACATTTAATTCTGCTCAGTTTGGAATTGGTGCGTGTATATGGTGTGAGGTATGGACTCCTTCAGGTTCTTTTCCATTGTGAATGGACAGCTACCCAAAAATGTATATTGAAAATACCATTCTTCCTCAACAAGTCTACAGTGTCATATTAAAATTGTTTATAATTATCTGGTTCTGTTTTCCAGCTCTGCGTTGTTCCTTGGTGAACTTAATCTCCATTCCAATACCACACTGACTTAACTGTTTATTACTTCAATATAAGCTTTGATACATGAAAAGGAAAGAGTACGCCTGACTCTTAAGGAGTGCCACCAAAAATATTGTTGGGATTTTGATGGACTTGCAATGAATCTTTATCTCCTTTAATCTTTTAAAATATTTTCCAGCAAAATTTAGAAATATTCCCATGAAGATTATTCTGATATAACAGAGTACATCAATCTAAAACTTATGTTCTTAAGAACAACAAAAATCTTGCTCTTATTGCTAATGGTCAGGGTTTTAGGAGGGATGGGGAAGGGAGGATTTGAGCAGATAGGAGATAGAAGTAGCCCTATACTTTTCTTCATGATGTCTCAATGCTTCTGCATGTGGTCCCTCCACAAGGGCCAGTTGATGGAACACCTCACAGCAAGGTGATTGAGACCCAACAGCATTCTAAGAGATGGAAAGTGGAAGTATCAATTTCTTTAAGACCTATATTTGGAGAATGGCACAGTGTCATTTCCAATTGATCCTATTGGTCAAACAGTTACAAAAATCAGATTCATGGAGACATTTATAAAACCCACTGCACCGTGGGAGAACTGTCAAAGAATACTGAGACTGTGTTTTAAAACTATACAACTTTTGTGCAATTGATTATGAGGAATGTTCTATTTTTAATGCTATTGCAAATGGTGTCTCTTTTCAGGATTACATTTTCTAGTGGTTAGTTGCTGATTGATAGAAATAGGAATTAATTTTTTATCTGACAATGATGGTTAACTCTCTACAAATTATCCTCATGTATCTTTTGATATTTTTAGATTTTTATGTACAAACTCATATGATCTCTATATAACAAGTTTTATTTCTGCTTTTTTTTAAACATATTTACTTTTTTCTTTTTTTTCTTTTTTACTATTCTTGCCTTATTGTACTGCCTAGACCGCTAGCTCAGTGTTAACAGAATTGAGAAAAGTAAGAATTTCTAAATTCAAAAAAATAATTTCATCTTTTTGCAATAAATTGTGATGATTGCTACATGTTTTTGTAGATGTTCTTTTCCAGGTTAAAGAATTATTTACTATTTTTAGTTTACTAAGATTAAAAAAATAACACAATACATGCTGAATTATATTTAATTTTCTTTGCATCTTTTGAGATGATCATGATTTTCCCCTTTGATCTAGTGAATTTTTAATGTTAAATCACTTAACTGGACAATTTAATGCAATCTATTGAATACACTAGCTTTTCTTAGTGACCGTATCACACTGTAATGATAACATCAAGAATAGGAAAAAATCATATAACCATCCTGTACTACCAATCCCAGAATTTATAGTAACTGACATATATTTATGAATAAACTTGTCTCCCAGTTTCAGAGCATAAGTCGAATTATAGGACATGCTGAACTTCACTTAAAATTTCTTAGATTTTCCAATTTTGCACATCAACTTTTATATTGTTTAAATTTTTTTTTCTTTATGCTTAATTTGCTTCTTCATTTGGATGATGCTAATGGGCTGTTATTGACTAGTGTCTCTAGTTCAGCTCATTGCACACTGGGCAGTATTCATAAAATGCTCCTTATATGCCAGCTGAAATTGGTAGTGGTTTGAAGGCAGAGAGCCAAATTCATCAAAAGGATAATAGCTAAATATATTTTGTTTTGTTTTCTGAATTTTAATGACTGAATGGAAGACTTATTCATTATTTATCTATTTTTGAATTTTATCAAATAGTTCTAGTGGTAATTACCCTATCTCTGTATTTATAGAAAAGTGGCACATTATCAAGATAATAGCCTGATTCCATATTTATGAAGTATCTGTTAAAATTATAAATATAGATACATGGAACTATGTGATTAATGCCAAAGAAAGCCACTTATAGGTTAAAAATGGGGGAAAAACAACTAGCTAGCACCTTGGTGAAATTAGTATTCTGTATTTGAGTTCCATGTGGAAAAAATTATTATTCTCCTTTAAAATGCAATTTGTTTTAAAGGGAAATGTTCACTCACCTTATTAATCAATAATATGCTGCTGCTGCTGCTGCTAAGTCGCTTCAGTCATGTCCGACTCTGTACGACCCCATAGACACCAGCCCATTAGGTTCCCCCATCCCTGGGATTCTCCAGGCAAGAACACTGGAGAGGGTTGCCATTTCCTTCTCCAATCAATAATATAAAAGTTTTAAAAATAGGTATTTTATTATACTTTACATTGAAGATTAAATAACACACAACCTCTTTTTTTTTTCTTTTGGTATAAAAAAATCTCTACATTAAACTGTGGGTGTGGATGTCAGTGACTTCATATATCTAAACTTTTAGTTATCATATTTCTGAAAAATCATATTGATATTTATCCTTAAATATTTGTAAATTGGAAATTAAAAAATTTATATTTACATTTTTTGACTGAAATTTGACAGATGAGTAACTTAAGACTCTCTCAACTCTATTTTTCTTCTAAATATACATCATATGCATATACAAGTGTGTACGGGGTGTGTTTTCCAATGCTTAAAAGTAGAATGAATTGGGAGTGAGCTGATTCTTCTCCCCAAATGAATGGAATTGCACTTCACGTAAACTCCCGGAGTTTGCCACATAGGCGTTGTAGATAAGGCAGACTGGGCTTCCATCAGATTCAATGACTTCAACTCCTGACAATAATTTTCCCTTTTCAGAGATCATCCTGGGAAGACATGGTACTGTTGTTCACAAGTTATCACAGGGATTCACAATGAATCCTTGCAATTTGATGTCTTCTAAACACAGGGCTTCAAAAATTCAAAAAAAGGAATAAATTGGAAAGAATAAACTTCACTATTAAATAAATTTGGAAGTTTATATAACTGTATTTTCATAGCAGCTTATAAGTATACAGTAACCATAAATCCAGCTTCCCTGGTGGCTCAGCCGTAAAGAATTCATTTGCCAATGCATGAGACATGGGTTCAATCCTGATTAGGGAAGATACCCTGAAGAAGGAAATAGCAACCCACTCCAGTGTTATTGCCTGGGAAATCCTATAGACAGAGTAGCGTGGTGGGCTACCGTCCATGGGGCCACAAAAAGTCAGACATGATTTAGTGACTAAACCACCACCACACAGTGTAAAGAACAGGTTTCTTTCCAAAACCACTGGAGAGTAAATTGTTGACCTAAGTCTCATTTCTTTTAAATATTTTAGTATGTTATTTCCCCCAAATCAGGGCATTCTCCTAAATATACACGATATAACCATCAAATCAGGAAGTTAACACTGATGTATTGCTGCTATTTAATCCACAGCTCTCAAGATTTGCCAGTCATCCCAATAACATTAATTATGACCAAGGATTCAACCCAAAATTTCAAGTTGCATTTATTGGTCATGTGTCTTAGTTCCTTCATTCTGAAACTGTTCCTTTTAGTCTTAATTTTAATTCATTTGATACTTTTGAAGATAAAGGCCAGCTTGAATATCTCTTAAACTGAGCTTATCTGATGTCCCTCATGATTAGAAATGGGTTAAGTATTTTTGACAGGAAAAAGCACAAAAAACTGATTCTATGTTTTTATTGCATCTTATCAAATAGCACATGATTTTGATGGGTTCATTATTGATGTTGTTCATTTGGATCACTTGCTTAAGGTGATGTCTGCCCAGGTTTCCTCATTTTAAAGTTACCTGTTCCTTTTCTACTTGTTAAGTACTTAATAAGTACTTTTGTAGCTAGGAACTTTAAAGGTATGAAAATTGTTCATTTTCCATCAAACTTTATTCATTTATATAATTTCAATTTATTCACTCATTTATACCTGTTGGACTCATGATTTCCAATTTTTTTAAATGAGTTGTGATTAGTTGCAAGCATTATTTATTCTGATGACAGACTGTCCCAGATCTGATCAATAGCAGCCCCTTCACTGTGCTCCATGTCCTTCGGACTGATCTCCATCCGATTTCTGGCACAAGACATTTCAGACTTCTTATGTTCCTTTTACGACAGCCCTGGAATAAACCATTTTTCCAAAGATCCTTGATCCTCTTGGTGGAGAATGGAATTTAGAAACCAAGATTAGGGATGTAAGTGTGTTTTCCACGATTGACTTGCGCTGCTCCCAAGTCCTCTCAGGACACAAAGCTAGAAAACACATGCAAGTATATATGTTTGTGGATATACACAATGGCACCCCACTCCAGTACTCTTGCCTGGAACATCCCATGGATGGAGGAGCCTGGTAGGCTGCAGTCCATGGGGTCGCTAAGGGTCAGACATGACTGGGCGACTTCACTTTCCCTATACACTTACCTACCTATCCATCTGTCTATCTATCCACTTTTTATCTCTATCCACTTATCTCCCCATCCTATAATATTCACACAGATACTTCCAATTATAATCCCAAACTACAAGATTTTCATGGGGTCGCTAAGGGTCAGACATGACTGGGCGACTTCACTTTCCCTATACACTTACCTACCTATCCATCTGTCTATCTATCCACTTTTTATCTCTATCCACTTATCTCCCCATCCTATAATATTCACACAGATACTTCCAATTATAATCCCAAACTACAAGATTTATCTTAGTATCTCACTTTCAATATTTGTAACCCTTTTTTTCAACCATTAGAAACCTAATTCCCTTGTCATTTACAAGTTTATTTCTTTGGTCAAGTCCCTGTAGGTAACCAATATCCCCTCTCTGCTGCTAGTCCTTCTCCAGTATGCATGCCTTTCTCACCCTGGGCCAGGCCAGGGTGTCTGGATACTGTCCTCACCCTACTTGGTCTCTGAAATATTGTGCTGGGCCACTCCCAGGCTGGGGTGCCCTCAATTACTCAAAAGTATTCTTTTCTAGATTGTTTGTTATCTTTGCCTGTAGAAAGATAGCCTGGTTCAGCAGCTAAACTTTTAAAAATGCTTGTGGTTTCACTGGTGTTTTATTACTTATATATTTGAGAAGAAGCTTCAAGCAGACAGACACTTGTATTGTTTCCTGTCTCTACCTCTGGCTAGCTGTGTGAACTTTCATGGTTTAATCTTTCCATTGCTCAGTTTACTTACTCATAAAATGGGGGTGATCATATCCACTCCAGAGAATTAAATGAGGTAATGTGTGCAAATTATTTAATGCCTTAAGAATAAGGAACCAATAATGTTATTTATGGGTTTCCCTGGTGGCTCAGATGGTAAAGAATCTTCCTGCAATGTAGGAGTCCTGGTTTTGATCCTGGGGTCAGGAAGATCCCCTGGAGAAGGGAATGCAACCCACTTCAGAATTCTTGCCTGGAGAATCCCAAGGACAGAGGCGCCTAATGGGCTTACAGTCCACTGGGTCTCACGGAGTTAGACACAACTGAGTTAAATGTCAATTATCAATATTAATATAGTATTTGTCACAATTCATGTATTGATTAATCAATTTTTATCCTCTTATTAAGCAAGAACTAAGCCTTCTCTATTTGAACAAGATTTGACATATCTTAAAATATCTCATGATCATTCTATCACTGAACTGGAGCTACTCAGTTAGTTTCAAGGACGGGGGTGTTTATTAGATGCACATTACACCCAAGAGTTTAGAAAAAGCAGTAAAGAACACTGCTCCCAATTAGAATAGAGATTCAGAAAAGCATTTAGATATATTCTATATCAAAGACTCAACTGGCCCTAGAGATTGTACCCAAAGAGGATACCATCAGCTCACTTTAGCCCACATCAGGGGTTCACCGCTTCTTGGAAGGGTGTGTTCACATCAGGCAGTTCAATATGAGCTGATATTCAGCTCTTAGGTGAAGTAAGTGACCTAAGAATTTAATTTGCACGTGGACACATCAGTTGTGGCATATTTAATTTCACATAGGCTAAAAGCAACTTTAAAATTGCTCATGTTCTCACTACTTTCTTTTACAACATACCCACTCAGTGGGCAAGCTGTAAGAGTTGTACCCTAGAGAAACTTTAAAAAATTTTATTTACATAAAGTATGGAACAATTCATTACAGGAAAAGAAATCCACTTTTAACACAAAGTCCATCTTCTGCCCATATGGTTTTCCTTTTCTTTGAGTTTGAGGATTCCACCCACCAGTAGTCTTAGGAAAAAGGAAAGTGTGTATGTCATTTGTTACTTACTTTCTCTGAGACATGTGAAAGCTATAGGGTAAATTTAGATAGCCATTTTGCCCACCTTGCAGTCTGTAAGCAAAGTTGATTATGAGCCGTTCCACTGATGCACAGTATGCTCCTTGAGAAGAGAAGGGGTTGTCTTTGGCTTTCAGAGATCCTAGACACCGCTTTGAGGCCAAGAACAAAATTGAGAAATAATATAGATTGCAATTCACATGATGTCCACTCTCTTCTCAAGTTCCTGACCTTGGCTGACAAGGATAATACATTGGGGAATGGGGTTGTCTTTGGCTTTCAGAGATCCTAGACACCGCTTTGAGGCCAAGAACAAAATTGAGAAATAATATAGATTGCAATTCACATGATGTCCACTCTCTTCTCAAGTTCCTGACCTTGGCTGACAAGGATAATACATTGGGGAACTGAAATAAATACATGTAATAACTATTATTATTTAAAAACATTTTCAAACTATATCAAATATAGTCCCTAATAATAGAAACAAGAAAAAAAAAAAAGGAAACTCATTGAACAAAATAAAGAAGGGTGCATTCATCAGGCTTCCCAGGTGGCACTAGTGGTAAAGAACCCCCCTGAGACATGAGAAAATGTGAATTAGATCCCTGGGTCGGGAAGACCCCCTGGAGGAGGGCGTGGCAACCCACCCCAGTGTTCTTGCCTGGAGAATCCCAGGGACGGAGCAGCCTGGTGGGCTGCCGTCTGTGGGGTTGCACAGAGTTGAACACGACTGACATGATTTGGCAGCAGCAGCAGCAGCAGCAGGAGTGTGTATTAATCACCTTCAAGTACTTGAAGGAATTGCTCCATTTTACAATGCCTAGAGTTTAAGGCGCCATGCTCAGGACCACCCCCACCAGATTTTCTCTGCAGTGGCCATGTTGTCCAGGAGAACCTTCACTCCCTTAGGCCATCTGTGTGATTTCTACTGATATCTGGGTCCACATCTTATTTTGAACAACATTTCCTTTTTTCCAATCATTCTTTGACATCCCCAACTTTAGAAGACAAAATCACAGAACTGTATGTTTTATCCATCCATTCATTCATACATCTATTTAACAAATAGTCCTTAAGCATCTACTCTGTCAGGTCATGTGCAAAATGTTAAGCATATGACTACTGACTGCCTGCATCATCTCCATTGTCGCTGAGTTTTCAAGTGTGCATGTGTTAAGTGCATGCTAAATCACTTCAGTCATGTCCGACTCTTTGCAACCCTATGGGCTATAGCCCACCAGGCCGTTGCCACATCCGCCTCCAAGGAATCTTCCCAGTGCAGGGATTGAACCAGAATCTCTTTTATCTCCCGCACTGGCAGGTGGGTTCTTTACCACTAGCACCATGTGGGAAGCTCCCCAAGCCCAGCCCCCATCCCCATAGCGCCCCCAGAGAAGGTTATAAACAATAAATAGGTTTAGCCTAAATGCCCCCCAGGTAGTATCAGCCTGCGAGCACAAGTGCTATTGTATTAGCATTAGTGTGAAGTTGCTCAGTCATGTCCGACTCTTTGCCACCCCGTGGACTGTAGCCCACTTAAATAACCAAATTTCCCATTGTCTCTGCAGACCCATTCTCCATTCTTATCAGCTCTGCTCTCTGCCCTTGAGGCTGACCTGGGTAGAATAAATCCAGTTTCTCTGACCTCTGCCTTCTGCTTCTCCTATACCCTTGTCTTTGTAAAAACTGCCTCTGTAAATAAATCCTCCCTGCCCTCTCCTATTGAGTATGCCATCTGTTTCCTGTTGGGACTTTGATGATCGCACAAAGTTACCCTTTTCTACTTCTGGGGCTCACAAGGGTCAATGTCAAAGCATTCAAGAACATATTCATGCCTTTGGGGCTACTGTTCTCCTAACAGGCTCCCTTTGCAATTGTTAGTGTCCCCTGTGTATTTAGAATATCTGCTTTCTCCTACAGGTGTCCCTCCATTTCTGTAACATCATTCAAAAGGTATTTGAGTACCTACCTCTGGCATCTGGGATATAATAAAGAACTGAGGCAGGTAAGATCCCTTACTCTTTGGAGTTTACCACAGAGGAGAAGATAGAAACCTTAATCGAGTGCAAAATATTCTCTATTGTAAGAGCTACACGCGATGGGGACCTGGCTCCAATGCAATGTATTACAGGGGAATTTACCATAGTTAAGGTGGTGAGAGAAGATTCCTTTAGTAAAGTGATAGCTGAGCTGACTTATAAAGAACACATACATATTAGTGGGGCAGACAGTGGGTAATTTTTTTGACACTGATAGAACATGACATATAAAGTTTGGTGGAGATATAGACCATGATGTCCTTATGAAACTGAAGAGCAGCCAGGGTACCAGGCTCACAGACGGTTGTTGTTTGGTTGCTAAGTCATGTCCGACTCTTTTGCGATCCCATGGACTGTAGCCTGCCAGGTTCCTCTGTCCATGGGATGTCCCAGACAGGAGTACTGGAGTGGGTTGCCATTTCCTTCTCCAGGGGATATTCCTCACCCAGGATGTAACCCATGTCTCCTGCAAGGCAGGTGGATTCTTTACCACTGAGCCACCTGGGAAGCCCCATCACACACACACACAAAGGGTGGGGGAAACACAGCACAAGACTCAGCTAGTGAGGTATACAGAGACAAGAGCAGGCGGAATCTAGACCAGTAAATTAAGGCATCTTAAGTCACAGTAGGAGCTTTGTTCTCCCAAGTTTGCCTTAAATCCTGACAGAGGTGGGGTTATGCCAGTTTGTATTTTTAAAGCTCTCTCTGAGTGTTGGATAAAGAATAAACTTGAGGGCTGAAGAAATGACAGGGGATATCCATTAGCAGATAACAGAGGTCTAGGCAAGAGATGATAATAGCTTGAAGTAATAGCTGTGGAGATGGAGGAAGTTTGACAAATTTGATAGATGTTTAGGAAGCAAAGTCAGCAAAAGCTTGGTGATGGACTGGTTCTGGGTGGTGGGGGAGAGGAAGATGCTGATTTCTGGGGTTGATGGGAGTCCAGACACTGAGAGAAGGGACACTGGGAGGAGCATAGATATTGATGGGATTTTAGAGGATTCCATTTTAGCCAGGTTGAGCTGGAGGTGAGTTTTAGAATCCGAGGGGCTTCCCTGATGGCTCATATGGTAAAGAATCCCCCTGCAATGCAGGAGACCCAGCTTTGAACCTTGGTTCAGGAAGATCTCCTGGAGAAGGAAATGGCAGCCCACTCCAGTATTCTCTCCTGGAGAATCCCTTGGACAGAGGAGCCTGGCAGGCTGCAGTCCAGGGGGTCACAAAGAGTCAGACATGACTGAGTGACTAACACTTCCACTTTAGAATCCAAGGGAAAGTGTAGAGTGTGTTGCCAGTTACACAGCACATATAGAGTGGCTGTTACACAGCCGTTGTAGCCTCATCCTTGTTAGAGCATTACTCCTTTGAGGACATATTCTATGATTTTCTCAGTCATGAGGGAGTGATCTCATAACTTTTCAAACAATTGAAACTGTAGTTCTTGGCGACAAATAGAATCAGCTTGCTCCAAAGGGAGCTGTCAACAATTCTGCACTTAAAGGATGAGTGACACGCTTTTCCCTCCTCTGGGCTCTCCATTCCAGCATTAGCTCAACTCACCTCTCATCCTGGATCCCGAGGAACAAAGCCTCTTGTTACTCCAAAGGTAACGTGCCCTCTGTCTCTGGAACTTACTTTCATCATTGTTAACCCTTCAATGGCTTTTCAGTGCACTTCCAATAAAACCCAGACTCTCTGTGGTTTGGCTTTGCCTGCTCCCTCAGCCGCTCTTCACATTCTAGTCCTCTTGCTCACTCATGTTGACCTTTTTCCGAGTCTTTTCACAAGCTCCTTCCCATTTTGAGACCTTCGTGCTTTATTTTCCTCACTCTTTTCCCAGCTACCCATCCTTTGGATTTCAGCCTAAATTTCACATGCTCAGGGATTTCTTCCTTGCTTCTCCCCCCATTTAAATGAGCTCTTCTATCCCTTTCTTAGGGCTTCCCACGGTGGCACAGTGGTAAAGAACCACCTGCCAATGCAAGAGATGTGAGTTTGATCCCTGGATCTGGAATACCCCCTGGAGTAGGAAAAGGCAACCCTTTCCAGCATTCTTGCTTGGAAAATCCCCTGGACAAAGAAGCCTGGCAGGCTACAGTCCATTTGGGTTGCAAAGAGTTAGACACAACAGAGCACACACATCCCTTCCTTATTCTTTTTCTTGTTCTTTGTTCTCTATCAAAGCATATATCACAGATAATAACTGTATATACATTTGTGTGTCTAGTGTCTCTGTCCCAGAGCAAAGTACAATCTGTGATGTCACGAACTATGTTTAACATGTTTTTCAACATTAAACTATCAATAACACCATGCTTACTCAACAAATGAATGAATAAAATAAGTGCTTTCCCTGTGATAGGCACAAATCTAGGCAGAAAGGTATATGAGATATGACCTCCAAGCTTGGTGTCCAGTGGGGAGAGAGAACTTCAGTGTGGTGTTTGCACCAGTAGATATCCACATGGGATGGTTCTGATGCCTGTAGCAGCTGTATACCAGCGACTATTGGGGAAAGGCATCCAGAAAGGCAACATTTAATTTGGGTTTTTAAAGACAAGCAGGAGGTCACTGAGAGGAGAAGGGGAGGAAGGGCATCCAGACCAGACAGACAGTAGAGATTGTGTAGAGGTTGAGAGATGTGAAAGAACATGATGCTTTCTGGGAAACACTGAAATATCTGTGATGAGGTAGAAAGGAAGGGGTAGAGAGATGATTGGTGAGGAGTGATGGAAGAGATGGGAAAGCCTGTGCTGTGGTTGTTTAGACTTCATCCAACAGGGAATGGCAAATCATTGGAGATTTCTAAGCCAGGAAATAATTGGATCAGGTTTGTGTAGCAGTAAGATTACTTTGGCAGCAGACGTGTGTGTGTGTGTGTGTGTGTGTGTGTGTTTGATGCCTGGAAGTGGGCTAGGGATTGGTACCCCACATGGAAGATAAAACCACAAACACAGATGCAGTGGCTGTGAAGAAAGACAGTGGAGGATGGATTTTGAGGGATCTGGAGGAAGAAGAACCATTACATTTGGACTGTACATTCTCTGATGTCATTTTCAGCCCTGAAATTCTAGGACCAATGTATTAACTCTTATTTGGGTCTCAAAATGTGGGTGAAATATATTCTTAAAATGTTTCTGTATTTCCAAAATTAAACACAAAAAAACTTACATCTCTTAGCCAAAAACACAACTTAACTATGCATTATACAAAAGTATGGTTTTCCTGGGATGCAGTCAGACTGAGAAAAGCACTCTGATTGGGTCACCTTGAATAGAGCAGCAAAGTGGATGAGTTACGTAGACCTCAGACTAAAACATCCTAATAAGCTTTTCCTGCTCTGTCCTCATGACATGGCCTTAGATGAATACACTGTAAGTTAAAAAATGGCCCACACCTAATTTGGGCCCATATTTAATTTGAGAGGAATTGATACTAGTATTTCCATGCATGCTAAGTCACTCAGTTGTGTCTGACTCTTTGTGACCCTATAGTTATAGCCCACTAGGCTCCTCTGTTCATGGGATTCTCCAGGCAAGAATACTGGAGAGGGTTGCTATCCCCTCCTTCAGGGGATCTACCAAACCCAGGAATTGAGCCCATGTTTTTAGGTCACCCGCATTGGCAGGATTCTTTACCACCAGTGCCACCCAGGAAGCCAATGTTTCCATATTCCTCCTTTTTTCATGGTCACCAATGTATATATTTTTGACGTATCATTTATTAGGAGTTTAATAGCAATAAATAAACAAATGCTGATGTAGCAGAACTATGAATTGCCAGAAGGCTGCTGCTGCTGCTGCTGCTAAGTCACGTCAGTCATGTCCGACTGTGCGACCCCAAGGACTTAAGCCCACCAGGCTCCTCTGTCCCTGGGATTCTCCAGGCAAGAACACTGGAGTGGGTTGCCATTTCCTTCTCCAATGCAGGAAAGTGAAAAGTAAAAGTGAAGTCGCTCAGTCGTGTCCGACTTTTAGCGACCCCATGGACTGTAGCCTACCAGGCTCCTCCGTCCATGGGATTTCCCAGGGAAGAGTACTGGAGTGGGGTGCCATAGCCAGAAGGCTAGGATGGAGTAATGGGTAATATAAACCAAGGGCTAGTTGGTATTAAGCCTGGATGAAACAGAACCACAGAAAAGACAGATATAAGGAATACTAATTGAATCAACCAATCTTTGAGTGAGATGGGCATACATGAATTTGCAGAAATTGTTTAGACCAGTGTTTATTAGGTCTGTGTAAATTCCTTTCCTAATTATCTTTAACGTATGTCATCAGAAAACACCGAAGATGGAAGAAATTCCTTCCCAGTCCCAAGGGATGATCCCTTTGGGAAACTGTCAAGCAGTGGCCAGAAGACAAGAAGGGAGAGAGTGTGACCTGCCAAACTATAACTGTTCAGTGGCTTCAAAGAATATTTCCATGTCCTTGCCAATGTGGTATTTTTCTTTTTGCAGTGAAAATTAGTGGAAAAAATATCCAAAGCCATAACAAGTCATTTGAAAAACTTGAGGGAAGGGGATTATTCACATGCTTTAAATAGTAATTGTTGATTTATTTCACTTTCAAAAGAAGAAACAGTTCCATGAATAGTTTTCCTTATTTCCAGAAAAGTCTTTATATATACTTCAAGTGTCTCAAGGACCTTATCTTGTACCCGCAATACAAACATTGTATTAAAAATAGTTTCAAAACTATTTAGTTACTTCAAGTTTGTAGCACATGATCCTCAGCCTAACATTTCTCATTTCTCTGCAGAGGTTTTTAACTAAAATAGATACAAAATAACAGATTAATCCCATTACCGAGATTCTGACCTCAGAATGATGGCCTCCTGGACAAGTTTAACCTGTGCCATATGTCCAGTCCCTCCAGCTAATTAATTATTAGCTATTCATTGCTAGCAGTTTCTACACTTAATTCAAGTGCCAGCTCCCCTGGGTGGAGTCATTTAATATAAAGATCTTAGTCTTCCTCATTCATAGAACAGAATTTATATTATAGCTTCCACATAATTTGTTTTGTAAAGAGTTAACTAAAAATAAAAATTTTTATTTTGTTTTCCAATGTGTGTGTGTGTGTGTGTGTGTGTGCGTTTTAGTGTGTGTGTGAGTGTGTGTGATAATAGCACTGCCAATTTTTTTTAAGATGGCTAACTTGCCCTTTCCCTAAGCCATCCTCCAAGAGGTAAATTACTACTGAAAAATTTGCTAATTTACAAATTGTCACACAAACAATTCAAGGGTACATACTATACTTTCAAAAAACTTTCACGTCTTTGTAGTCACTGTCTAAGTTCAGATCTTCATATATGGAGGGAGCCAGAGGTCACTTGTCCTAGTACAGCACCACAGTTAAGCCTTCTCCACTGGCTAGTTCTGTGAGTCCTAACAGGTTGTAACCTCGCTGTGTATTACTTGCCTCCTCTGAAAAATGGGAACAATCATAGTACTTTTATCATAGCATTGCTATGACTCACTGACTGGTAGATGTTGTTAACAAGAAGTTTCAAGAGTGATTTCCAGATTTCTAACAAGGATAACTGGCAGTATAGAGCTCCATCATTTGAAATATGATCTCCAGGGCGAGGGGACGATATAAAAAGAAAGTCACAGTTAAGGTGTACTCAGTTTGAGCTGCCTGCCAATTCTGTTGACCTGAGGAATGTTCAGTATGGCTTTGAAAATAAGGCTAAGATTGTGTTGGGTTTTGGAGTCCATTTTCTTGAAATATACTGTGTTGAAAAAAATGGCTTGGGGAACTTTGTACTATTAAAGGTACACTTGAATCTAGTATAGCCTCTTCATTTGACAGTTGAGGAAACAATTCTTTAGGTCACACTACTTATGATAAAGTAGCTTGTTATGTTGGTGGTCCCTCATGAACCACAGCTCCTGACATCACATGTTTGTGCAGTCTCTACCCTGTGAATCTATGATTCCTCATAATGAATAGAATTTGGCAAAAGGTGATGGAATTCCAGTTGAGTTATTTAAAATCCTAAAAGATGATGTTGTTAAAGTGCTGCACTGAGTACTTTCTCTCTCTCTCTCTCTTTTTTTTTTTGGTGGGCCTTATTAAAGTATGGGCTTTAAATTTTTTTTTTTTTTTTTTTTACTTAACAGACAAACTACACAAAAAGGATCTTAACGATCCAGACAACCATAATGGTGTGGTCAGTCACTAGAGTCTGACATCCTGGAGTCAGGCCAAGTGAGACTTAAGAATTATTACTACAAACAAGGCTAGTGAAGGTGATAGAATTTCAGCTGAGCTACTTAAAATCTAAAAAGATGATGCTGTTAAAGTGTTGCATTCAACATGGCAACAAATTTGGAAAGCTCAGCAGTGGTCACAAGACTGGAAAAGGTTAGTGTTCATTCCAGTCCCAAAGCAGTGCAATGTCAAAGAATGAACAAACTACTGTACAGCTGTGCTCATTTTGCATACTTATGAGGTTATGCTCAAAATCTTGCAAGCTAGGCTTCAGCAGCACATGAATAGAGAACCTCCATATGTATAAACTGAGTTTAGAAAAGACAGAGGAACCAGAGTTCAAATTTCCAACATTCACTGGATCATAGAGAAAGCAAGGAAATTCCAGAAAAAAATCTGTTTCATTGATTACGCTATAGCCTTTTACTGTGTGGATCACAACAAAGTGTGGAAAATTCTTAAAGAGATGGGAATACCAGACCACTTTACCTGTCTCCTGAGAAACTTGTATGCAAGCCAAGAAGCAACAATTAGAATCTTACTTGGAACAACTGACTGGTTTAAAATTGGCAAAGGGATATGACAAGGCTGTATATTATCACCTTATTTATTCAACTTGTATGCAGAGTACATCATGTGAAATCCTGAGCTGGTGGAATCTCAAGCTGGAATTAAGGTTGCTGGGAGAAATATCAACAATCTCAGATATGTAGATGACTAAACAGACTCTTCATGAGGGGGAAAGAGGAGAGTGAAGAAGTTGGCTTAAAACTCAACATACATAAAACAAAGATCATGGCATCTGGTCCCATCACTTCATGGTAAATATTTTTTATTTTCTTAGGCTACAAAATCACTGCAGACAGTGAGCACAGCCATGAAATTAAAAGACACTTACTCCTTGGAAAGAAAGCTATGACAAACTTAGACAGCATGTTAAAAAGCAGAGATATCACTTTGCCAATAAAGGTCCCTATAGACAAAGCTATGATTTTTCCAGTAGTCATCTATGGACGTGAGTTGGACCATAAAGGCTGAACACTGAAGAACTGATGCTTCAAATTGTGGTGCTGGAGAAAACTCTTGAGAGTTACTTGGACTGCAAGGAGTTCAAACCAGTCAACCCTAAAGAAATAGACCCTGAATATTCATTGGAAATGCTGATGCCGAATCTGAAGCTCCAATATTTTGGCCACCTGATGTAGAGAGTTAACTCATTGGAAAAGACCCACTTGCTGGGAAAAACTGAAGGCAAAAGGAGAAGAGGGAGGCAGAGGATGAGATGGTTAGATAGCACCACCCACTCAATGGACATGAATCTAAAACTCTGGGAGATAGTGAAGGACAGGGATGAGCCAGATACGACTTAGCAACTCAACAGCAACAGCAATAGCTGATTTACAACATTGTGTTAGTTTCAGGTGTACGAGAAAGTGATTCAATTACACATATACATATATCTACTCTTTTCCAATTCTTTTCCCATTTAGGTTATTACAGAATACTGAGCAGAATTCCCTATGCAATACAGTAGGTCCTTGTTGGTTTTCTGTTTTAATACAGGGCAATACTTTGAGGTATAAAGCTTAAGATGACTTGGGTGCTTCTGTTTTTGTGCTGTTGGAATCCGTAGGTTCTCTAAAGAAATAGACCCTGAATATTCATTGGAAATGCTGATGCCGAATCTGAAGCTCCAATATTTTGGCCACCTGATGTAGAGAGTTAACTCATTGGAAAATACCCACTTGCTGGGAAAAACTGAAGGCAAAAGGAGAAGAGGGAGGCAGAGGATGAGATGGTTAGATAGCACCACCCACTCAATGGACATGAATCTAAAACTCTGGGAGATAGTGAAGGACAGGGATGAGCCAGATACGACTTAGCAACTCAACAGCAACAGCAATAGCTGATTTACAACATTGTGTTAGTTTCAGGTGTACGAGAAAGTGATTCAATTACACATATACATATATCTACTCTTTTCCAATTCTTTTCCCATTTAGGTTATTACAGAATACTGAGCAGAATTCCCTATGCAATACAGTAGGTCCTTGTTGGTTTTCTGTTTTAATACAGGGCAATACTTTGAGGTATAAAGCTTAAGATGACTTGGGTGCTTCTGTTTTTGTGCTGTTGGAATCCGTAGGTTCCACTGAGAAGTCTGGCTTTTCTGTAGGAGCAGTGACAAGGAGAGGGAGATGACCTAAGACATGGAGGAGAAAGTCCAGCTGACTAGTGTCCTTATGCGAGGTGACTTCTTCTTCCCTGGCCCAAGCTGAATGCAGCTTTGGGTGATCACTCTCAAGACTCAAGACTGAGTTTGGCTGAGTCCAGCCAACACACAGAACCATAAGAGAGAGATTTTTTTTAGCCTCTAAATTGTAGGATGATGTGTTACATATCAATAGAAAATCAGAACAACTGCAGAACCAGGACAAGAATCTAGGTCTTCTGAGTTCTAAAACTAAGGTCATCTAGGGCAAGAAATTCTTACTATGAGATTTTCCTCTTAACTTTCCAAAAAACTTAGTAAAGAATGCAGGGTGAATAACTCTATTGTCCAGTTTGCTCAAGTGCACAATGTATATAATAATTAACTTCTTGATTAAAACATACTATATATCCTGAGATGAATGAAAGTTACCTGTTATTTAACCATGAAATAGATTTATCTTGCCATTATTCCTTTTGTCCATCCATCCATCCACCCTTTATCCATCTATTATGAGTTAATCTATATCAAAGAACTAGACTACAATTCTATGTCAAACATCTGTTTTACTCTGTGACTTTCTGAGCCACCAGAAAATACAGCAGAGGTTGAATGAAAAAGCCAAAATTTGGTGTTTCTTGTCACCTCAGTTTTAAGTGTTTATAATTCTGATTAGAGGAATACCAGTGGATACAGTTTTTACTTTGACTGTTGAATGTCTCAAACTGTTACTGAATTTTTACCGGTCCATTCTGAAGGAGATCAACCCTGGGATTTCTTTGGAAGGAATGATGCTAAAGCTGAAATTCCAATACTTTGGCCACCTCATGCGAAGAGTTGACTCATTGGAAAAGACTTTGATGCTGGGAGGGATTGGAGGCAGGAGGAGAAGGGGACGACAGAGAATGAGATGGCTGGATGGCATCACTGACTCGATGGACGTGAGTCTGAGTGAACTCCAGGAGTTAGTGATGGACAGGGAGGCCTGGCATGCTGTGATTCATGGGGTCGCAAAGAGTCGGACACAACTGAGCGATTGAACTGAACTGAACTCTTTGTGAAATGTGGTTGATTGAGAAAAATCATCAGAACTTCAATAGTCACAATCTTCCGAAAAAAACCTGCTCTCCAAATAAGTGCATATCTGGCATGCATCTTTAAAAGGAAGGAAATCACTTTCTCCTTTTTATTTTATTTTTTAGCATGCAGTCCAATAGTTTGTGGGTTCAATATTAGATATTACTGTTGAACAACAGGAATCCTATTCATTTCTATATTAGAATTATATTTGTTTAGAAGCTGCTCAGAAGTCAGTCTGACAGCTTGACAAGGCTTGTTGCCATGGAAAACGTTTGTGATATTATATAAATATATTCCCAGGTCATGAGTTGCCATGTATTTTTTGGACATTGATGCTAAGAGGAAAATGACTGAACATTTTTTTTAGAAAGGAAGAATAACATAGTAAACAAACAATAATAACAAGTAATAAATATGTGTATCCAATAAACTGAGGTTCTGTTTTTTTAAGAGTTAGACTTATGTTCTCACAGCCATTTTAGTTATAAAAGTTCATTTATGGCCAAGGCTCCCCACCCCCTTAAAATATTCTTATTACCAGTCATTTTGCAATATTAATAGCCCCACTATTAATAGACTAAGAGACAAGGGAGCCATTATTTTTGCTCTCTATCTGTTATTCCATTAAGTAAGACTGCCAACCTGTGACTGCTTGCAGCTCTATAATGAACCGTGTGCTCAAGCCACGGGGTATATTCTAAGTAAAGTTGTCCTCACATGTTGTTTTTGGTGCCTATTACGACTAGACAGGAAAAAAAAGTACAACAACAAGATGTGAGGAGGGAGCACTCCATTCAGGTTAGGATTTAAAATAGTCGTTTTCTTTGGAATTGATGGGAGGTGACAAGGGGTTGGGGAAATGATGTGGAAAGTCATGGGTGAATGTCTCTGTCATTTGTCCTCTTCTGACTGCTGCCCTTTGTGAGAGCTCCAGTGGTACCTACAACCTGACACACACGAGCCTGTTATCCATCCTGGCTTTCTCTAACACACTATCATTTATTCAACCAGTAATGAGACCTGCCAGATTCTTACGCTTGGGCAAACACTGGTTGCCTTAGGAGTCAGTGTTAGCTGTGTGTGGGGATTCTGCCTTCCCTGTTGTCTGTGGCCTCTGCTGCTGTTTACCCCTTGAATCAATAAAGCAAGCTACAATTACTACTGCCTTAGGCTCAGACGGTAAAGCGTCTGCCTACAATGCAGGAGACCGGGGTTCGATCCCTGGGTGAGGAAGTTCCCATGGAGAAGGAAATGGCTACCCACTCCAGTACTCTTGCCTGGAAAATCCCATGGATGGAGGAGCCCGGTAGGCTACAGTCCATGGGGTCGCAAAGAGTCGGACACGACTGAGCGACTTCATTTCCCTTCTCTTTAGGCCACAGTGGAGAGGGTGGGTGGCCCTCTGATCTGAAAGTGTACCATCTTTCTCTTGTGTGAGTGTATCCTCAGTTGCCAGATGTGTCCGGCTCTTTGTGACCCTGTGGACTGTAGCCCACCAGGTTTCTCTGTCAATAGGATTCTCCAAGCAAGACTACCGGAGTGGGTTGTCATGCCCTCCTCCAGGGAATCTTCTCCACCCAGGATCCAACCAACATCTCTGCTGTCTCCTGCTTTGCAGGCAGATTCTTCACTCTGCTGAGCCACTGGGTCAGCCATGAATACAAATGTAGATTTCTACCAGAATCCGTATGCCTTGGTGGATTGTAATCTATTGTGAGTTATATCGCTAATGTTTTAAAAGTCCCCATTTTTGAGAAGTATTTACTTTTAAAAAATGAATTTATGGAAATTCAGTTTCTTCTATGATACTATCACTCCTGTTTACTTGAGAATAATGGAATGGAGTGCAGCTATCTATGATCCTAAATGTTGGCCCTCCTACTGAGATTGTGCAACACAAAGCAACATCATTTCATTTGTATAGAAGGGCTTCCCACATAGTTCTAGTGGTAAAGAATCCACCTGGCAATGCACAAGATGAATGAGACCTGGGCCAGAAAGATCCCCTGGAGGAGGAAATGATAACCCACTCCACTCTTATTGCCGGGAAAATTCCAAGGACAGAGGAGCCTAAGATTGTGTCACACAAAGCAACATCATTCCATTTGATAAAAAGAAAAATAAAAGCCGAGGGCAGATTGGTGGATAAAAAGTAATCAGACATTTGATTTTTATTTTTGCAGATTCCTTTGGGCTTCCCTCATGGCTCAGCTGGTAAAGAATCCGCCTACAGAGTCGGACACAACCGAGCAACTTTCACTTCACTTTACAAACTACCATATCCTTTGGTTCTCTCTTCAACCCTGCAAGGTGTGTAGGCAATTGATATTTAACCATTTTACAATGAGGAAATGGACATTGAGAGCTTTAAGGATGTGCTCAAGCCCCACATTTTGTAGGCGACAAGAGTTGTGCTTTTCGCTAAATAGTGTCACGTTGCTAACAACTTATACAGGACTTACTAAGCACAGAATGTGCATCAGTGTGTTTTCTCAATACTAAGCTGAGAACACTTTTTCATGAACAAGTCCTCAAGTTAGGATGGAGACAGGAGAGGAATGCGTGGGTGGAGACGAACTTCTCCAGGGCTCCTCCAGCCTCTCTCACAGGGGGTGTTCTCTTTGGGTAAGATGCCCTGTTGTTTTTCTCTCTACATGCTTGGAGCTTTCTTTGCACTGGAAATTGAAAGCACAGAAATAGGAGGACTCTGATGTCATCCAAACTAAGGAAAGCAACTCATTTTATTTTTAAACACTGCACCTCTGACTATTTTTGCTGTCATTTATCCAGGTAACTCTGTCTGCAGGAAAATGAAGGAAAAGTAACATTTGCTTAAATGATCTCCATTCGCTAGTTTTTTTGTAGCTACAAACATAGCTCATGAGGAGATTTTAAAAAAATAGGTCCACATGTACCAGGAAAATACGAGAAAAAGTTTTAAATTTTTCCAATTTATTTAATGCTAATATTCTTAATTTTTAAATAAAAAATTTGAACTTTATAAATAAAAAACTGACCTTCATTAAAAAAAAAATGCAGTTGTTTTGTGCTTTTGGATTGCCTCAAGCATTCTCATAATCTTTGTGCATAAGAATCAGAAAATTATAATAAAATCTGAAGTTATCACCTGATTAAGCATGCTGAAGTATTTGATGTCACTATGGTACTGTTCTTAAAATATTCAGTTTATTTTTCTTCTTTTACTTTAAAAATAAATGCAACCTATAGTCATTGATTAAGCATATTGTATTCCAAGCATTTTCAAATAAATAATTGTATTTATTACAGAGAGCAATAGTACTGTTTACAAGTAATCTGGTTTTTGGTGAGAATATAATTTGGTGCAGCCTCTATAGAAAGCACAATGGACAAAGTGATTTTTCTTTTCCTGTAAAAATCCTGAAGGCACAGAAGTATGGCCTCCAGAAGCCTGAGTCTTTCAATGACTATCAGAAAGAATCACTGCTTTTTGGTGATCCTTTGTTACTGTAGCATAGCCTAGCCTAGCCTGACTGGTAGAGCATTTGACAGATGAGGAAGACTAGGAGAAAGGAAGTGATTCACTCAAATTGCCATAACAAAGTTAAACATCAACTTTTCTGGTTCTTCTGTTCCAGACTTGCAACCTCAGTTCAGGCTCAAATAGCATGTTCTCCAAGAACCTCAGAATTAAACAACACCTGATTTAACTCATATGTGTTAGATGTGACCACATGTAAAATAACGTGTTCTTTTGACTGAATTGAAAAACAGATTAGATAAAGGATAGTGGTATTGGATATTTAAATGAACAACGATTAAATCTAATAACAAGACATTTTATGGATGAACAAAACTAGTGTGGTTTTTTTAAATATCTAGAAAATTAAACTCTCTGAGCCACTTAAAGTTTCTAGCTTTTCTATTCAGACAATCGGTAGGTGATTCCCAAATAGCTACTTCCACCTACTTATTATAAGAGATTGAGAAGAGGAATATCAGCCAAGCAGACAGTTCCTAGAATACTCTGACTAGATGAGACTTCTAACATAATTATAAGAAGCTTAGAAAATTCACTTGCCGTTTACATTAATACCCATGGATCCTTGTCATCTGAACATGCCGATCTACGTTCAAGAGAAAATGCACTTTGCAAACAGGCTTTTGGTTGAAATATATTTTTTGCAATATATTGACTTGGCAGCCCAATTTCTTCTTTTTATTAAAAAGAGATTTTTGAATAATGAATTGAATATCTTGGCCACTTCAAAGTCACACAAATTTCACACTCAGTTTTCATTCTGTGTTCTCTCTTACTGCTGATATTTTAATATCCCTTGTTTAACTACTTTTTATGTCATTTATTTCTTGTATTTTTGGCAACCTATGTCCCATTTCCTTTAAGCTTTAAGCAATGCCAATTACTTTATTTCTTTACCCGATGTTTTGCTCATTTCCTCTCTAAGCTAATCTTTCAGGATTTATGAGAGATATATATTTCTGATTCAAAATAGTCTTTAGGAGCAATAGTACTCGAACTCCACAGGAAACAGGAAACATTTTTAAAAATAATTTTCATTCTACTTTTAACTGTCAGAGTGGTCTTTCACAACTCACTTAAGCCTTCAATCCTTTAGTTTCCCCATCTATAAATATGAGTAACTGCCATCTTCTTCATTTTAAACTGAAAGAATATTTTAAGAAAATGAAGCTGAGTTTCTAAAACTTTTCAATCTTGTAGAAAGAACTAGATATATTTAACATATGTGACACAAACCTGTATACATTTGTGACAATGGAATTTTAAAACAATCATACTATAATCTTTGGCATGAGCCAGCATGTTCAAAGCACAACAGAATTGGAATATCCAAATATCAAAGTAAATAATAAGTTGATTTGCCAAAGGACTTAGACTTGTATCATTTTAGATATCAATGTCTGATGAGTGGGATGGGGTTGGGAGGGAGGATCAAGAAGGAGAGAACATATGTGTAAATATAGCTGATTCACATTATTGTGCAGCAGAAACGGACACAACATTGTCAAGCAATTATACCTCCCAAATTTTTTTCAAATGTCTGATAAAACAAAATATTTCAAATAATCAGAAAAAAATAGGACTTGATTACCTGAATTAAGTATCAAATTGCTTGTAATTTCTGGAAGTGTTCTTGGTATTAAAATAGCTAATTGGTAAAAACAGCTAACAGTTTTGACAGTGCTTACTGTGTTTTCATTCCTATGTGGGTGTATATTACTTTATCTCATTTATGGTCATTCTCTCACAACCAAATGAACTGTATGTTTTTCTTACCTTCCCCATTTTATATACTCAGAAAGAGCCATAAGAAGTAGTTAATCAATTGGTTCAAGGTTACAAAGATAGTAATCAGCAATACTCAGATTCAAAGATAAGAAGTTTAATTCCTGAGCCATATTTTAACCACTATCATATAACCTTTTGTGATTATCAATTTATTTTAGGGAACTTATAGTAAGATTGCAGATTAATAGGCAAATGAGGAAGCAATACCTTATTTTAAGCAATCCATCTTATAGGATTCCCTAACCTAGAAGCTTTGTCGCTAACATCTTTCCAGAGTAGAGGGTTGTGGAGGTATCTGCATGGGGTCAGAGAGAAACAAATGACTAGAATGTTGGGAACTTTATGAACCACATTAAATGGTGCATGCTTGTTTACGACTCATAGAGTGTCTTAGTTTCATAGAGAGAAGATTAGTAGGAACATTACAACTGAGTTAAAACATTTTAAAGCTTGTAAGTGATAAAGAAAGGAAGCTGACTCTGGTTTGATCTAAAGACCTAAATAAAAGCACTTAAATAAAAGTTACAATATGAAGACAGATTTGGAGTTAATTTGTTGTTATTGTTCAGTTTCAAAGTGGTGTCTGAGTCTCTGTGACCCCATGGACTGCAGCACGACAGGCTCCCCTGTCCTCCACTAACTCCCAGAGTTTGCTCAGATCCATGTCCATTGAGTTGATGATGCCATCCAACCATCTCATCCTCTGTTTCCCCCTTCTCCTTCTGCCCTCAATCTTTCCCACCATCAGGGTCTTTTCCAATGAGCCATCAACCAACATTCTGTGAACATTCTATCCTGCATAGCTTCTCCAGAGTGCAGTTCACAAACAGAGCAACAGATGAAAGCCTATATCACAAGTCCTTTTGATTTATTTTCAATGACACTGAACATACATTTTTAGTGTGCATCTGAAGTTGTTGTTGGGCGGGGGCTCTTAAAATGGTAAGAAAAACGCTTGCAGTGAGAAAAAGCCAGAATTCTTGAAATCCGTCAGAGAGGTGTCCACAGATCCTTAGCACTCCTAGCATCCTTAGCATGCATAGGTACTTAATCATGCGTCACACTTTCTGATTAAAGAAGTAACACTATTTGGAATGTTCTTAATTACAAGAGATGAGGAAGGTTGCCCATTTGCTTAAAATAAGAACGCCCACATCAAGATTCTATCAGATTTACTGAAATAAATAGGCATAAAATTGCTTACATAGACCATTTCCGCACCCGCCCCCCCCCAAATCATCTAATCATCTAGAAGCTGAAAGGGCTTAAACTGGAAATCCATGTAGTCAGAGATTCTGTGTTTGTTGCTGAAATCTTGATACTCAGCACAGAAACTTGCACCTAGCAGGTCCTCAATAAATAAATAGTCCCTGAGTGAAGCACAGTAAATACAACAGGTAATTGTTCTCAGGAATTTTATAAACATGATGTTCAGGAGTGAATTGAAATCATTTAAGCTATAGAACTTTTGGAAATATTTTAAATCTTTCCTGCTCCTTTATGCTTGGACTCTAGAGGCTTGAATTCAGAATTTAAGAAAATTGGAGATAAATGGTCCTGATAGTTCTGGTTAAAACAGAGAAGCAGCTCGTCTATTCTAAAGAGTCTTTCTTTTGCAGTTAGACCTGAGCTTAGTTGTGTTTCCAGAAAGCCCTACTTTCCTAAAAAGAGGTTTGTATCCACTGCAACTTAAACAGGAGATGGCAATACTAGGGAGCAGAATTCTCAGTTTAACATCTTTCTTAAAAATTAAGAACACCGAACCAGACAGCCTGCAGGATACCACTGAGAAATTTTTCATTATATTTAAACAATTGAGCATCAATGCTAATAACTAATTCCTGCTGGGTTCAACAAAAAGGAAACCATTCATTCACACTGGAATATGTCCTTCACATGAAACGTTCGAAGTTGTATTAATGTGTTGCAGATGATGTTGTCAAGAAAGGGTTCTGACCCTAGAAACACTACTGAACAACTTGGGAGTTGGTTATCCTGCATTTATTATCTTCCTTTCCTGGAACACTTGATATGTTCCTAGCCACTGAACAAGGTATGTACAACAATAGAATCAAACCAAGTGCAATAAAGGGAACTGAAAAGCTGCAGTTTGTGGCATAACTGCTAATGGTGTGACTGACCTATAGTCAGAAAAAAAATTTTTTTAAGATTTTTTTTTAATGTGGACCATTTTAAAAGTCTTTTTTGAACTTGTTACAATATTGTTTCTGTTTTTTATGTTTGGATTTTTTTTTGCCACAAGACATGTAGGATCTTAGTTCCCAACCAGAGATCAAACCCACACCCCCTGCATTGGAAGTCTTAACCATTGGATGGCCAGGGAAGTCCCAGAAAAGTTCTTTTCCCATGATATTCTCTCCTCCATCAGACTTTTTGAACAAATTATATTTTAGAAAATGACACATTATATGTCTCGTTCATTTGAAAGCAGAATAACTGTATATGAGAATGTTCTTTAATTCATATTATTCCTGCTTTGGATGTCATGAATAAGACAGTGCTGAACTTCCCACTCTGAGCATTCAGGTTGTTTGCAAACCTTCCCACAGTTATGTGTTGAACTAAAGGGTAAAAAAATAAAAATTTAGGTGACATGACTAGATTTGTTTAGACCCCTGATGGCTTATCTCCTATATTATGAAAAGGATAGAATACGCTCATGAACCCTTAAAGCACCCCAATCCATTTCTTTGAAGATTAATCAGTCAACAACTAATTATCAAATTATCTACCAGACACATAGAGGCACAGCACTATGCCAAATCTAGGCAGGCCATGCCAATTTAACCACCTTTGTTTGTTTTAAAATTAACCCCAGTCTTCAAATAAGGTAATTTTATGGAATACATAAACCCAAATCAGTGATCGATTTTCTAGCATGTGAATTTGAAAGCTTTGATTGAAAATGTTCTAAATAATTTTAATCTGTTTCTTCTGAGCCATAACAGTAAAGCTGAAAGTAAGCACTTATACAACCTGGCCAAATATTTAGATAAAGAATGAGTTCGTAACCAGCAATATCTTAAAATGTCTTTGAGTTATTCTATATGCTACTTAAATAGTTAAACTGTCAGCCTGGGACTTTGTATATATTCCTCATTAGGTTGCCTCCAAGACCCCAGGGTAAGTATATCTGAATTTTAAAATTTTGTATTTTTCCATGGTTTATATACCCCATAAAATGCCTTGAGAACTTTATGAGGGATGTTACATTAATATGTGTTATTATAAATATGATTTAAATATCTAAAGCATTACAGAGTGATTACTGTTCAATAAGGCAGCACGCATAAAAGGGTTATCTCCACACTGTGCTTAGGTTTCTACAATATAATATAATGAATTGTTCAATATAGTTTGCATGCTATTTGTCTCTGTTTCTTCCTGGGCTCGAGGGAAGCTGATGTGCAATCCTCTAACAAGACGATCATAAATTGCAGAACAATAAACAGCCCTTGAGATTTTTAGATAGTATGTGGTTAGCATGCAATCCATCTTGGGAAACTTGATTTAATACCTCCAAGGAACATCTCTGACAATGCTCAACATTGTTTTAAACTGCTGCTAAATCAATTAGTGCATTGGAGAATCCTAATGTCTTTGCCTCTTTCCTAGCCCATCCCAAGAACTTTGGCTGGTTATTTTGTAAAGCAAAAGATTTAGGGAGCACTGCACGGATGCACTCGGGTTCCCCTGGAAAACATTAGAAGTAATACTGCATGAAAGGAAGGATCAGCCAGTCTCCCTAAATCATCAAGATCAATGAGGGCGTTGTCTTCAAAACATTTCAATTTTTCTGAATTACCCTTCTTGTGACCAAAGAAGGATGAATTTAGATAAAAGGTAACTTTGATTCTAAAGTCAAGACTGTTAGTCTAAGTACCCTTCCCCCTCCAAAATGAACATGTAGTTGCTCTAATCTATATCTTTCCTTTGGTGTATATATCTTTTAGCTATGTATATTGATATTAAATTGGGGAATCTCAAGACATTTATAGATATTATCTAATCCTCACACATCTATTAACTTGTATAGTGAAAAAAAAAAAAAAATTAAAAACTACCAAAACACAAAACTCTCCCAGGGGAAAAAGAGATAATGTCAACAATTTCTTAGTTCATGATAGATCATTCAATTCTTTTTTCTATGCACTAAATGTAATAATTAAAGTAACAATTGCTTTGGAAGGAGAAAGATCATAACCTCCCCTTAAATTTATGGTACTCCTTCTTTTTCTTAAATAGTGTCCTATTTTTTTTTTTTCTACATTAATTTATTGAAAATGATTCTTGGGCAATTACTCACCTTTATTTCCACCTTTTGTTAGGGTGCAATACACTTGCCTTTTCAGTATCTCCCAGACCCAGCTGGTTCCTGTTGCCGGCAGGGAGAAATCACAGACTGTGCTGAGGGGAGAGCCTCAGTTGTACCCCTAAGCCATACATCCAGAGCAACTTCCTTCCACTTATGCAACTAGGGCTAATTGACTGGATTAATGAACAAACAGAAATAAAGGAATTAATCAGCCCAGCTAAAAGAAACTTCTCTTTTTCCCTTTAACAGAGCTAAGTACCTGTTTAACCTGCTTTAAAAAAAAGAAAGAAAGCAGCAGTCTGTTCTGGTGATGTGTAAACACATCAACGCTTTCCTTTTTTTAAAAAAAGAATCATTAATGTATCTATTCTTGGCTGTGCTGGGTCTTTGTTATTGTGTGGACTTCTCTCCAGTTGTGGTGTGTGGGCTTATTTTGGTGGCTTCTCTTGTAGGAGCACAGGCTCTAGGGCATTCGGGTTTCAGTAACGGTGGCCCATGGGCTCAGCAGTTGCAGCTCCTGGACTTGAGCACAGGCTCAACACTTGAGTGCACGGGCTTAGTTGCCCTGCAGCATGTGGGATCTTCCCAGAACAGGGATCAAACCTGCGTTTCTTGCATTGGCAGTGAATTCTTTACCACTGAGCCACCAGGGAAACAAACCCTCAACGTTTTCTTAAGTCCAAGGTTAGCTTCCTCTGACAAACTGATAATTTCAACATTTTTTTTTTGGTCTCTGTCCTATCCTTTAAAGATACATATGATTTCTGGAAACCATCTAACCTTCATGTTAAGTGAAGTCGCTCAGTTGTGTCCGACTCTTTGCGACCCCGTGACTGTAGCCCATCAGGCTCCTCCATCCATGGGATTCTCCAGACAAGAGTACTAGAGTGGGTTGCCATTTCCTTCTCTAGGGGATCAACTCCCATGCATAATAGGAACCCTTACCATATTTTCTCCCTTAGCTAATCAAAAGCCAAAAGGTAAAAGCTTTTTTTCGCCCCTCTTCAAATAATTGAGTGAGTATTTAATTAGCCTGATTCATTATTTAGAGCCCTGATGAAGCTCAGTTTTGTAATCCATAAGAACTATGGACATTGTTATGCTTCATTTTATTTACAATGTTATTTCTAGACAAAGTAAGAAATAATTGAATGATTTATAAACAACATCTCTTGCTTCATTCTATTGCTATTTTTGAAGGTTGTTACTATTATTAAATAATAAATTACAATATAACTGACAATAATTGCTCCTGTGTTTTAAAAATGTATCAGTTCCCATATGTATATTTGTTTGACCTCACTACAAGGCTATAATGCAGTTTGGCAGATTATCCTCATGTTATGTAATTAAAAATGGGGGCATAAAGTGGAAAAGCAGCCAAAGGGACAGGGAAAAGCCACGGCCAAAGTCAGGCATTTAAATATTTTAATAACTTTTGTAGTGTTTTGATTGGAAGAGAGGCTTAGAATTAAAACTGAGAGAATGTTTTGGTATTAGGTGTCTTTTTAAAAAATTATCCAAGAGTTCATTCTCACACTTTCTCTCTTTGTCCTCTGAGGTATCAATGAAACTTTACTACCTACGGGTGCTTGCCAAATACAGCTGTATTTCGTTTAGTAGTTGTTAATAAAAGAAGAGATTCTGATCACAGGATTGGTTTCAATAAATCCTATTCCTGTGTTATCTTTCATGGAACCTAAATAACATCTTCCTCGTAGTCAAACCTTTCTATGATTTCAAAACCGAACAGGACTTGCCACCCAGCAGGGGCTCCATAGTTGGCCCCTGTTTCATTGATTGTTATAGAAACCACTCTTGTTCAAAACATGAACTCCCAAGATATAAGGGGGAAAAAATGACATGGTAGAGCTTCTTTCTTGTCATTTCCTTTCTGCCGTGATCCTATTCAAGAGTCTTTTCTACAATTTTCTCCTTTCACCTCATTCAGATGTATCTCTGTAGTACTGTCTGACCACATTTTTAAGTAATCAGAGGCTCATGGCTCAGTGTGTGGGTTATTCTGGCCTACTGTTATTATTATTTCCTGAAGCTTTTGGATGCCCTAGGACCATTTCTTTTCTTGTTAGTGTCTTTATCAGAAAGTGAAAACAAAAAAGCATTTAACTGAAATTGGTTTGGTTTGTGAATTTTTCTTTCTATAGAGCCTTCCCAGAAAGAATGCTTGAAAGATATATTCTCTTCCTTGGAGTAATCCAAACTCTATATACCATCAACACAGATAGTTAATAGTTTTCTTTTTATAAGCATATCTTCAAAAATGCTTTCTAGCAACTCATTTCTGAATTGTTATTCAACAAATATTTCTTGGTCATTTTGTTGAGTTAGTTGTTGTACATAAAAATTTTAAAAGTGGAGACAACACAAAATGCTCTAATGCAAAGCATTGTATTATTGTAAAAGATATGTTAATTAAATGCTATATATTATATTAATTAATGCCAAAGAGGGCAGAGAAAATTAATTCTCTGGGAGAATCTAGAAAGGCTTTATAGGGAGGTGGGTTTTGAGCTTGGTGCTGAATGATGGGGGATTTCTCTGGTGGCTCAGATGGTAAAGAATCTTTCTGTGATGCAGGAGATGTGAGTTCGATCCCTGGGTCAGGAAGATCCTCTGGAGAAGGGAAAGGCTACCCACTCCAGTAATCTTGCCTGGAGAATCCCATGGACAGAGAAGCATGGTGGGCTATAGTCCATGGGGTCACAAAGAGTCAGACACGATTGAGTTGAATGATTCCTAGATTGTAGACTTGAATATAAAGCTAAGACTTTGATTTTATTCTATAAAAGAGAGGAGGCACCAGTAATTTTTAAAGCCAGAAAATATCAGGATCCCACACTTACTTAATAACATTTAAGTTACTCTCTAATTGCTTTTTAGTCTTAAATTTCTTCTGGCCATTTGATATTTTTTACCTTTTCTTTAGATTATCTTTTATTATCCTATGATAGAACATTTCTGGCTCTTTGACTTATCTCAGGTAAACGCTGGAACTTGAAGTCAGAGTAAGCTGGAGGTGCTTTTAACAACAATGACATCAAAAACATTTGAAATTAGTCCCATTTACTTTAGACGGTTTTTAAAAATGCATCTTAACAAACAATGTGAAGGTAACAGATATTAAACTTCAGAGTCCTAGTCATCTTCATCAACCCCACACAGAGACCCTTTACCAATTCAAACACCTTTCTCAGATGTTGGCAAATGCTTCTCAATATAAATTACTATATTAATTACTTTATTCTTATCTCCAATTTTTCTTAATATAGATTAGCTTCCAAATACCATGCCAGAAGTTAAGGATAGGAGGATAGGAAGTGTATAACCTACATACAATGATCATAATTTTTTATTGAAGTATAGCTGATTTACAATGTTGTGCCTATCTCTGCCGTATAGCAAAGTGACTCAGTTATATAGATATATACATTCTTTTTTAAATATTCTTTTCCTTTATGGTTTATCACAAGATACTGAATATAGTTCCTTGTGCTATATATTGCTGCTGCTGCTAAGTCACTTCAGTCGTGTCCGACTCTGTGCGACCCCATAGACGGCAGCCCACCAGGCTCCCCCATCCCTGGGATTCTCCAGGCAAGAACACTGGAGTGGGTTGCCATTTCCTTCTCCAATCCATGAAAGTGAAAAGTGAAAGTGAAGTCGCTCAGTCGTGTCTGACCCTCAGCGACCCCATGGACTGCAGCCCACCAGGCTCCTCCGTCCATGGGATTTTCCAGGCAAGAGTACTGGAGTGGGATGCCATTGCCTTCTCCGGTGCTATATATTAGGACCTTGTTTTTCCATTCTAAATGGAAATAGTTTCCATCTACCAACCTCAGACTCCTAGTTTATCCCTTTTTCCCCCCTTTTCCCCCTTGGCAACCACAATTCTCTTCTCTATGTCTGTGAGTTTGCTTCTGTTTTTCAAATAAGTTCTTCTGTGTCATAGTTTAGATTGCACATATAAGTGGTATTATATGTATTTGTCTTTCTCTTGCTGACTTACTTCACTTATATGATAATCTCTAGCTGCAGCTGTGTTGGTTAAATGACAGTCAGTTCAGTTCAGTCGCTCAGTTCTGTCTGATTCTTTGTGACCCCATGGACTGCAGCATACCAGGCCTCGCTGTCCATCACCAAATCCCGGAGTTTGCTCAAACTCAAGTCCGTTGAAACAGTGATGCCATCCAACCATCTCATCCTCTGTCATCCCCTTCTCCTCCTGCCTTCAATCTTTCCCAGCATCAGGGTCTTTTCAAATGAGTCAATTCTTCACGTCAGGTGGCCAAAGTAATCAGCATCAGTCCTCCCAATGAATAGTCAGGACTGATTTCCCTTAGGATTGACGGGTTGGATCTCCTTGCAGTCTGAGGGACTCTCAAGAGTCTTTTCCAACACCACAATTCAAAACCATCAATTGTTTGGCGCTCAGCTTTCTTTATAGTCCAGCTCTCACATCCATACATAACTACTGGAAAAACCATAGCTTTGACTAGATGGACCTTTGTTGGCAAAATAATGGCTCTGGTTTTTAATATGCTGTCTAGGTTGGTCATAACTTTTCTTCCAAGGAGCAAGTGTCTTTTAATTTCATGGCTGCAGTCACCAACTGCAGTGATTTTGAAGCCCCCCAAAATTAAGTCTGTTACTGTTTCCACTGTTTCCCCATCTATCTGCCATGAAGTGATGAGACCAGATGCCATTATCTCAGTTTTCTGAATGTTGAGTTTCAGCCAACTTATTCACTTTCTTCTTTCACTTTCATCAAGAAGCTCTTTAGTTCCTCTTCACTTTCTGCCATAACAGTGTTGTCATTTGCATATCTGAGATTATTGATTTTTCTCCTGCCAATCTTGATTCCATCTTGTGCTTCATCCAGCCCAGTGTTTCTCATGATGTACTCTGCATTTAAGTTAAATAAGCAGGGTGACAATATACAGCCTTGACGTACTCCTTTTCCTATTTGGAGATAGTCTATTGTTTCATGTCCGGATCTAACTATTGCTTCCTGACCTGCAAACAGATTTCTCAAGAGGCAGGTCAGGTGGTCTGGTATTCCCATCTCTTGAAGATTTTTCCACAGTTTGTGGTGATCTATACTATTAAAAGCTTTGGCATAGTCAATAAGCAGAAGTAAATGTATTTTTGGAACTCTTTTGCTTTTTCAATGACCCAGTGGATGTTGGAAATTTGATCTCTGATTTCTCTGCCTTTGTAAAACCAGCTTGAACATCTGGAAGTTCATGGTTCAAATACTGTTGAAAGCTGTCTTGGAGAATTTTGAGCATTACTTTGTGAGTGTGTGAGATGATTGCAGTTGTGCAGTAGTTTGAGCATTCTTTGGCATTGCCTTTCTTAGGGATTGGAATGAAAACTGACCTTTTCCAGTCCTGTGGCCACTGCTGAGTTTTCCAAATTTGCTGGCATATTGAGTG
>SJYT01052416.1:345497-425650 GCA_006410635.1 Cephalophus harveyi | reverse complement strand
AGCTGAAACTCCAGTACTTTGGCCACCTCATGCGAAGAGTTGACTCATTGGAAAAGACTCTGATGCTGGGAGGGATTGGGGGCAGGAGGAGAAGGGGACGACAGAGGATGAGATGGCTGGATGGCATCACTGACTCAATGGATGTGAGTCTGAGTGAACTCCGAGAGATGGTGATGAACAGGGAGGCCTGGCGTGCTGCGATTCATGGGGTCGCAAAGAGTCGGACACGACTGAGCGACTGAACTGAACTGAACTGAACTGGGAAACTGAGAAGAAACATGTGTGACTTGCTTTATATTGCTGTGGATCTGAAACAGAACTCATGATACCTTGGAAGTGTACCTGTATTTATGGCTCAGAATAGCTGTTCTATTTGAATTCAGTAAATGATTGACTAATTTAATCAGGGCCTTTCTCCTTTGCACATTCCAGATTGAGAATCAACTTCTTGCTTACCAAACAAACTTGTTTAGTCAAAGGCAACTTACCAATATCCCATTTCATTAACACTGAGATGCAGGTATGTTAACTTGGTTTCAAAGTAGTTCTATTGCCTTCATGAAATTGTACTTTGTGACTTTATCTCCACACGTCACTTCTAAACTCCAGCAAGGAACTAATGATGGGTAACATGGGTAACACTACAGTAAAAGTGATTGTCTTTCTGTGGCTTCCCTGGTGGCTCAGACAGTAAGCATGTTGCCTCCAATGTGGGAGACCCAGGTTTGATCCCTGGGGTGGGAAGATCCCCTGGAGAAGGAAATGGCAACCCACTCCAGTACTCTTGCCTAAAAAATCCCATGGAGGGAAGAACCTGGTAGGCTACAGTCCATGGGGCTGCAAAGAGTTGGATACAACTGAGTGACTTCACTTTCACTTCTCATCTTCTTTTCTTAGAATCGTGCTTGCAGCAGGGATCTGATGCCATATGGAGGTATGCTTCCTTACTGTCAGGATACGGACCTATGGTGTTGTACAAAATTCCCTTTTCCTTATTAAAGGTATGCTGCTGCTAAGTCGCTTCAGTCGTGTCCGACTCTGTGCGACCCCACAGACGCCAGCCCACCAGGCTCCCCTGTCCCTGGGATTCTCCAGGCAAGAACACTGGAGTGGGTTGCCATTTCCTTCTCCAATATTAAAGGTATACAAAAGTCTAAAAATAAATCTTCTGTTCTTTCATTCTTCACTTTTTAGCAAATCTCTGGGGACAACTGCCATCCAGGCAGTTCCAGGGAGGAAAGCAAAGCTGAATTGTTCAGAGGGTAAAGCAGGGAGGCAGGTACTCTTGCTACGGGATTGGAATTAAAGCCAGGTGGGAGGTCCAGAACTCGTTAGTAAACTATTGACCATCATGATTACATTATGTTAGTTTTGGAGGCTCTTCCTCCCCTAAACTAAGAAGGAAGAGATAGCTGGTGAGTCAACTGGGCTGTTGCTGTTGTAAAAGGACTTACCAGTACAGCAAAAGCAATAGGTGGGAAGTGGTGAGAATGGGCCTTCTTGCTTGTCCTCAAGGCCTAGCATCTGTGCAAAAGCTGTGACTCCTTGGAAGAGTGGTTCTCTTTATTGTTCTGATTTTATTATTTTATTTATTTATTTTTAATTTTTGGCTGTGCTGGGTCTTCATTGCTGCACAGACTTTCTCTAGCAGCAGTGAGCAAGGGTGACTTTTTAGTTGCGGTGTGTGGGCGTCTCGTTGCCATGGCTTCTCTGGTTGCAGAGCCCAGGCTCTAGTTGTGGTACTTGGGCTCTAGGGCACAGCTCAGTAGTTGTGGCTCATGGGTTTAGTTGCTCTGTGGTATGTGGGATCTTCCTGGACCTGGAGTCGAACCTGTATTTCCTGCATTTTCAGGTGGATTCTTTACCACTGTGCCACTGAAACTTTTACTCCCCCAAAGCCCTCACTTGTTTTGCCATTATGCCCAAAACTTCCATGATACTTACCCTCTTTCTGTAATAGGCAGGTCATCTGGGAAGAGCATCAGATAAAACCACTTCAAACCACTCAGATTTTAAATCCAGTTAATTTATCAGTTTAGTTTTGTCTTCTAATAGAACTCTAAGGGATTTAGACATGAAGTGGGAAATTTTCAAAGGGGTAGCCCTCTTTGAGGAAGATAAGAGCAAAATCTGGATCAGGAGACTAGCCAGGAAAAGAACTCAGATAGTACTAGTACTCTAACAATACTAAGAAGGAAGTATGCACACAGGAAGTGATGAAGGTACAAGAGACCACCTTCACTACTTCAGCAAAGTGATCAAGGCTTCCTTTATCCTCTTTCCCTCCTCCCTGGTGGAACTGTATCATTTGGGGACTATGATCTAAAGCATTTCATCCGTAGCAAATAAATTGTGGGCTTCTTAATTTTAAGAGATGACTCATATCTTTATTCCTACCCAAGATAAAAGGTGAATTTCAAAATAATAATACTGGATATCTAACTCTTAGGATGATAGCCAATTAAAAATATCTTCTGCTTTTCCCCTTATTTTGTTCCATATGATTTAGAGAATATTCTAGAAAAAAGACAAATCTATCTTCAACTTAAACCCACAGATTCTTGAAATTCTCAATACTGTTTTATTCATTTTCTCTATTTTAAATCCTCAGAAATCTTGGTTTATTTGTCACTAAAAAAAAAAATCAAAATATTCTGTAAGTGGTGAGATTTTATTAAGGAAAATTCTGCCTCCATTTGCATTGATAAAAGCAAATGTTATTCCAGAAGAAAGTCATAACTGAACTTCAAAAAATATAAAACTTACTATCTTTTTGGACCAAGTTTTATGAAAAGAATGAAGTGAGCTGTAGGCTGACTTGAGAGTAATATTTATATCTGAGCCTGGATTTGTAAAGAGTCTACAGATATTGGAAATTAAATAAAATAATTTATCTGCATATAATTAGTCTGAATATTCTATTTGCTAGAGTTCCAGAATGTTTTTTTCACAATTTTTCCTGGAGAAATCCATATAGTCATGATCTCAAGAAATATAGATTGATAGACATAGATATAATTTCCCCTATATTTACCTTTTATTTCCAAAATGTCTATTGCTTGATCTGATTTAACTGGTATTGGGAGAAGGCTGAGTTCCTTGGACAGATGTGGAGTATTTTTTAATGTTTTGTTAGGTTTGAAATATTTCTGTATTTTCACTCTTTCTTTCAGACTGTTTGATCTTTCGACGGTATCAAACGTCTTGCTAGGTTTAAAATTTTAGAAAGCGCTTTTTCCTCTTCCATTTTTAAACTAACATGAATCCATTTATTCAAGGGAATTTTATTGAACACAGAAGTTGAAAAGAATACTTATAAAACAGCATTATGAAATAAGATCAGGGACATTAAATTGTTAACTTTATTGACTGACTATGCAAAGCATTCTAAACTCACTCAGAGAGAAGCACTGAGGGGCTAAGTTCATTGCAGGGCAATTAAACAGAAATTTCATGCAATGTGAACCCAGCTTTCAACACAGAGTGAAAGGGCTTCAGGACTCATACATTGCAGATTGTGCTAGTGTATAAAAGACATAAATATATACATCTGCAGAGATAACAAATAAGCAAAGCTTTTAAATTATCTTGCTAGATCATTTAGTATTTCATGTTTCAAATCTCAAGAAAGAATTACAACACTCACAAACATAAAATACAGATATCTATAATCACATTTTATGGACTCCTGCATGAAGATATATTGTGGTATATTCTAATAATTACCAAAATGATTATTCAGTTTTCTGGTTTGTAGGAACGAAGTTGATAAATTTACAAAACGTAAGAATCCCTCCCCAAATCAGACATATAGAAAACAATCAACACACCAAGCTATTTCTGTTAATTCATGGGTGCATACACCAAGGAGAGGAAACAAAAAAATAATTCTAGGCACCAAGGATTCTAACAACATGGGATAAAGGATATAGAAATATAACAAGATTCTCTGTCTTGATAAGAAATGAAGTATTACTGCAAAGACAAGGACTATCCAAGAAAGAATGAGAAAACCTGTGCAAGTGTTAAACTGAGACCTCAACTCACGGATGAGGTGAAAATTATGCATTCCCACCATAAACATCCCATTATAGAACATTGATTTGCTCTTTTCTTCTAACTTATACCTAGCCGTTGGGTTTATTTTCCTGTGTTTTTCCTCTCCCTGTAGCTTTACTCACTTTATATATGGCGGGGGGAGGGGTTGCACTCTCCTCTCTCCCCTCTCCCTTTGGTTACATGTGGTATCTGCAGATGCAGCCCACACAGTTCTCTCTATGAACATCCACTGATAGACAGGTGCGGAGATTGATCACAGCTCCGTAACAGTGCTGGAAATGGCCGCCAGTTGTGAAGAAGAATAACAGCTGGCAGCCATTCTGATTGGTGCTGGCACCGAGGCTTTCTTATGAGATCCAAATGCCTTGAGAACCAAATGTTCCTGGGATACAGGCTTTCTGCAGCCAACAAAGCTTAGGTCAAAAAGCTAATTGGCTACTTGAAACTTTACTTAGATATCTTCAAGAGAAACAAAAAGGGTTGTTTCTGTTCGCTCACGTATGCATGGACTAAGGAGCGATGGCTAAACAGATAGATGAGAAAAAGCCAAATGCTTCTTTGAAAGAGCTTTTCTTTCAAGGTAAGACAAGGAAAGGTTTTGAAATAACAACGCGAAATACGTTTTCTATAGAAACCAAACTGTTATTTCGTACCTTCACCATGTAACTGTGTCTTTGGTGATATAAAATCTTCTCCATTGTAATTGTTCAGAGCTGAAGGGGTCTAGAAAGAGAAAGAAAGAAAAGAGAAAGAGAAGAGAAGAAAGAAGGAATGAAAGATCCTTTTCAGGAGAGAGTTTGATGAGATTCAAATAGAAATCACAACTCCACACCAATAAAACGCTATGTCCTAAACCTTCCCTGTCATAGCCTATGTGAAACATTGCTGTTCTCTCTCTCTTTGTCCCTCACTCGAATACCAGGGCCACTGTAGGGCATGACACAGAGAGTGAAACAGTCCTATGGTATTCTGATTAGACTCTAACAAAGGTATTTTGCAAAATGCTTTTTCACTAGTGGACAGTTCAATAAAAGAGGGAACTGGGAGATCAGAACCTCCTGGACACTGTCATTAATGAACATTCAGTTCACACTGACCTCTGCACAGTGCTGTGTTGGACACCATAGAGAGCAGTACACAGACACGCTCCCTGCTGTTCTTTAAAGTTTACAATTGAGAACAGATGACAATGGGCTGACACAACTGATAACACTGTAAGATCACGTACTGAAATTAAAGCATGGAGCAAACAGAAAGGAAAAATTGAGTTGTAATGTACAACGTATTTTGTGTGTGTGTGTGTGTGTGTGTGTTCAGTTGTGTCCGACTTTGTGACCCCGTGGATTGTAGCCTGCTAGGTTCCTCCGTGCATGGAATTTTCCAGGCAAGAATACTGGCGTGGGTTGCCATTTTCTCCTCTGGAGGATCTTCCCGATCCAGAGATCAAATCTGCATCTCCTGTCTCCTGTATCCTGCATTGGCAGGCAGATTCTTTACCACTGAGCCATCAGCGTAGCCCATACAACAGATTAGGATATTAAAAAAAAAAAAATCACTGTTATGTCAATCACTGGGAAGGATCTTCATTATTAGCTAAGGAGAAAAAGTCTTATCACAGAGCTGGAGCTTGAAGAAATCTTTATGTAAAGAAATCAAATGAAGAACTTGGCAAACTGGGGGGCATATAGTGCACCTGCTGTGGGGATCCGAGGCTGACAAGGTCAAGCACTGTGTAAAGGCAGGGAACAGACTGACACTGGCCAGGTGGAGGGCATGGACTGAAGCCCAGAGTGGGAAAAAAAGACTATAGCTAGATGCCACTTGATACAAAATTAAAGCTCAATCTTGTATGTTTCAGAATTTCATTATATCATAACATGAATGAATGCACCTATGAAAAAGTGAAAATTTTAATCACTTTTGACTCTTTGTGACCCCATGGACAGTAGCCTGCCAGGCTCCTCTGTCCGTGGGATTTCCCAGGCCAGAATACTGTAGTGGGTAGCCATTCCCTTCTCTAGGGGATTTTCCCCAACCTGGGCCTCCTGCATTGGAGGCAGATTCTTTGCCATCAGAGCCACCAAAGGAAGCCCCTCCAGTGATCCTGCCTGGATAATTCCATGGACAGAGCAATGCACCTCTTGCATGTGGGTGTCTCCTGCCTTGAAGTAGCTAGCTGTCTGGTGCCCACTTGCCATTCTGCCTCAGGGTGACATAGGAAAAAGAGAAAAGTTGGAGGAGAGAGATATCTTGAGTGAGAACAAATAATACAGAAACCACAGAGGAAAGAAAACTCAAACATTTGTTTTCTTTTCCACTTTTATTACTATAGAGTTAGTGGTGGTTTCTGTGTCTAAGTGTAGAATGTATCTCCTGAACTCATTTCTCTCTCTCTCTTTTTTTTTTTTTTTTTCAGAATTACCTTATTTGAACTAATATAAATTTTTATTTTCTAAAGGAGATCCTTTTTCCCAAGTAATGTGATCTTCCCCAGGTAAAATCATGAATATTATCCAGCCCATTTGAAGCTAATTCGATTTGACCAGCAAAGCATCACTCTTGAATAAAGAAAATCCAAATGCATAATTGTGGAAGCTTTTGCATTATTAATATTGCCCTGAGCTTTTTCATAGTCCAGTGTCACTCTTTTGTAAAAGTTTAAGATTTCAAACCACGAGAGTCTATGGAGGTTGAGACGGTCTAGACAAGAACAGTCAAAGAAAGGTTAAAGGAACTCCGAAGAAAGGCGACAGAACTGGCCTTATTTCACTCAGGAAAGAGAAACTGAAAAGCAACTGCAAAGAACAACCTTATGTAATTGACAAAACATAGTTAATTTGTATGTGTAAACACTTCAGTTAGACAAAAGGAAGAACTCTTAAAAAGGAATGCAGAATTGAGATTTTGGAGTTGTAACAATGGTGGTCCTTAAGACTGGGATGGACACAATTGGCCAATGCAGAAATTCACCTGTCTGCGGACATTGCGGGCTTAATTCAGACTGTCTTCCAAACCTCTCATTTGATGTTACTTCCTGCCTAATGCATATGTAAGATGATATGAAAAGATGAGGTATTGCTGTAAATCTTTATTAGTAAGCTCACATTCTTTGTTAGAAAGAACCAGGAAGGTTAATGCCATCTCCTTTTGACTCATATCTGAAATTGTTTTCTCATCTTCCCACCACAAATTCAGATTTGCTTTCTTTTCATCAGAATTGTCTTGAGAAAATTCAAGGATAATAAAGAACTGTGTATTTGGTTCACTACTCATATCTTTTCTCATTATTGTGCTTCTTTCACTCGGTTAGTAGAGTTTTTTTTTATCAATATAAACAGTACCTTTTTTTTTTTTAAGATTTCCATTTTTCATAGTGTCATTACTGACACTGACAGCTGCCTAACAGTCATGTGAAATATATAATTGCCTAAGGAAGAACATTCCATGACCGACTCTTTCTCTTTTATATTAAAAAGAAGTTAGACAGGCTTGCTAAGCCCCAGGCTTCAGAATTTTATGTCAGTTCAGGAATTCTTTTTATTTTCCAGATATTGTATTCATATATTTTTCTACATATATCAAATGATTTTCTCTGAAATAAGTTCAGTATTAATAATACAGGTCTTTCCTGCTTTGTCTCAGGGATTGCCATTTTACAATTGTTCTGGATCTTTCTCTACAGCACCTTTGCCAGGTCCAAAAAAACAGAAATAATTCACGTCCTTAATTAATAAGTCCTCAGTAAGCATATAATCCTTTCCATAAATTCCAAATATTATCTAATCTGCTCTCTAAATTTTAAGTTTGAATTTAATGTTGGCTTTAAATTTTTTTTTTAATTGAGATATAGTTGCTTTATAATTTTGTGTTAGTTTCTGCTGTACAACAAAGTGAATCAGCCATTCCTGGCATGCATGCTTGTCATGTCCAACTCTTTTCAGACCCCATGGATTGTAGCCTGCCACATTCCTCTGCCCATGGGATTCTCCAAGCAAGAATACTGGAGTTGGGTTGCCATTTCCTTCTCCAGAGGATCTTCCCAACTGAGAGACTGAACCCATGCCTCCTGCAAATCCAACATTGACAGGCGAGTTCTTTACCACTAGCACCACCTGGGAAGCCCTCAAATCAGCCATATGTATACATATATCCCCTCCATCTATTTTTTTTTTAAGATGAATTGCAGCACGTATACTTTTTTTTCCTGATGGTGCCTTATTTTTTCACTGTTTGCTAGAAAGGACCATCCTTCAAAGCACACCCCCAACTGTATTAACATTCCTCCACTTGCCCTCTCGCTACTCCTTTTACCTTAATCAAAACCTCTCATTTGGGACTAAAAAGGAAATACCTGAACTTTTTATGAAGTTTTTATCTTTACTTTTCTTCTTTCAAGGACACATCACTCTGATTCCTTTAACATTTTCTAATTGCTCATTTTAACAGCCCTGATCATTTTTGTTATGATCTTTTGGATCCTCTCCAAGTAATCCATAAGTATGACATTCCTTTTTCTTTGCAAACTGGTCGGGAAATGATGATATTATATCATAGCAGAGAGTGATTCCCCAAGGAATAAAATCTACAGGAGAGTTAGAGAATTGAGGGCTGAGAAAATAATACAGGCTGTACAATTTATGTTAGACTGCATCTTGGTCCTAGACTTTAGGCTACTGTCATTTTAAGTTACTTCCTTTATGCCTTTGTTCATTTCCCTCTAGCCTCAGCCAACTTCAAGTAAAAATGAGAGAGACAGGAGTATTTCCTTGTCTCTTTCTTATCAGACTCCAAATATTACAGATCTTTAAGGCATTACTTTGTACCCTCACCATTTATTTTGGCGGTCCTAGGAAGATGTCTCACGTAGTCTCATGAACAGATTCCCACGGCTATTCTTCATTTGTGCCACTAACTACCACTAATAGTACAGTGTGCATTTTCATTCCTGCCGAAGCTTGTCCCTGTTATCAAGAGAAATGAGGCCACTTCAAAATACAGAAGCTACTACTCTGTCCAGATTTTTATGCAGGCATGTTCTGGGGTCCCCTGATGTGGCCATGCCAATGTCACCACAGTTAGCAACATTACTGGAGCACGTGCTGGCTCAGAATTTCTGTTTAAGAGGTTCAGGCACCATGATTAGAAAGGAGAGGGAGCTTGGCAAAATTTGTTCTGAGGCTTTGTTTGTATTACTTACTTATTCAAAATTGGGTTTTGTTGCTTATACCTTTAGAGGAGAAGGCATTGATGGATATGAGCTAACTCAGTAGCCTTTATCAGAGTGTCTCTGGATTAATTCAGCGCTGCAATCAACTCCAGGGGACCATTTTCAGGGTTTGAGATTAGCTCCCAACTACTAAGTCATTGCTCAGGGCTCTTTGCAAACATTCACTCCTCAAAACTCACTGTTAGGTTTCCCAGGTGGTCCACAGGATCCTCCTGTCAATTCAAGGGACACAGTTTGGATCCCTGGTCCAGGGAGCTTCCACACGCCACGGAGCAACTAAGCCTGTGCACCACAGCTACTGAAACTGCTCTAGAGCCCAGGAACAACCACCACTAAAGCCCACGCACCCTAGAGCTTGTGCTCAACAGTGAGAAGCCTGTGCATGGCAACGAAGAGTAGCCCTCACTTTCCACATCTAGATAAAGCCCATGGACAGCAACAAAGACCCAGTGCAGCCAAAAATAAATAAATAAAAATAAATCCTAAAAAAAAAAAAAAACCCTCACTCTATTCCTATAAACTCAAGATGGGAAAGAAGATGGAGACACAGAATTGCAGTGGCATCCATGATGGCAAATTCCTCTTGGAAGTGACCTCTGGTTTGTCTCCCTAGGGGCGCCTTAGGAGGAGATGTTTTTCCTGCTCCTATCTTCTTTATTTTTGTATGGAATCAAAGGTTGGTGGGGAGTCCAAGGAGATGACATAGTGGCAGCCATGTTGGGGCACCTGATTTGAAGAGAAATTTTGCTTTTCCAGACATGTCTGTCCAACTGGAGGGGCAGCATGACAAATCCCTTGAGCATCTGGGTCTGTCAAGAACCCTGGAAAGAATGGAGGGCACACATAATGATAAGAGGAGAGCGCAGTGGTCTTTTCCCACCAAGATGTTGCCAGCCAAACGGGAACACTGTGACTCAGGGCGTGGAAAACAAGGAGGAGGTATCTAAAGGGCTTCTGAGTGCCGAAAACAAACTTTTGCTTTTTTAAATATTTTACTCAATTTATTTATTTATTCCCCATCTTTTTGTTGGTAATTTTATTTTCTTTTATTATTGCTATCTATTTTGACTTATTGTTAATGTGTATCCTTTTAAGTTCTTGTTTTAAGATTTTTTAGTTTGGGACTTCCCTGGTGGTCTAGTGGTTAAGAATCCTCCTTGCAACACAGGGGACATGGGTTCAATCCCTGGTCCAGGAAGATCCCACATCCTATGGACCAACTAAGCCTGAGTATCACAACTACTGAGCCATATGCCCTAGAGCCCGTGCTCCACAACAAGGGAAGCCACCACAATGAGAAGCCTGCACACAGCAACAAAGAGTAGCCCCTGTTCTTTGCAACTAGAGAAAGCCCACGTGAAGCAAGGAAGACCCACCCCAGCCAAAAATGAATAGGTAAATGCATCTAAAGAATAGAAAGATTTTATAGTCTGATTGTTCTCTGGAAGAGAATTTTATGCTTTTACACTTTGGCTATTTTTTTTTTTCTGTTTTGTTTTCTCCCTCTACTTTTTAAAACATTAGCTACTTTCCTAACTATTTTTACTTTCTTCCGTAAGTTATCTTTGTTTCATTTGGGGGTGGGGGGGGATCAACTTTGTTTCAGCATCTTTATTTAATTATTTGTTTAACTGAGTTTATTCCTTTTTCATGAGCTACTTCTCTTCTCTTTGAAAATTGTTTTTAAATCTTCTTTCTAGAAGTCAGGAGGGAGGCACAATCATGGCGGCAGAGAAAATCACCAAAAATAGGGAGGCCTTGAAAACAGCAGCACTTCTGTGCTCCCTTAATACTTCCCAAATCCCTTTTTAATGTCGAATCTGCTAAAACTCTAACTTGAGTGACTCAGGAGACCACCAAGTTTCAAATTTCCTCCCAGGATAATGCTAATATTACCTGCACTTAGAGCACGTTGGAACTGCCCTAATCGCAGTGTTTTCTCAGTTCCCTTATGAAGGGAAACATTATTTAAAGTCTGCAGGCTCTGCCATATATGACTGTAGACACCGGGCAGAGGTCCAGGTCAGAGCTGGGCGAAGTCACTCAAAGCAGGGAGGTAAGAGATTTCTTTCAAGCAGGGAACATTAACAAAATATCCCTAGTTTAACTGCAACAAGGGCTTAGGCTGTCTTTTCGTTTTCACTAAGATGCTCAGAAAGGTGACGCTGGAGAGGCTGCTGGATGAGTTTATGAAGGAGTTATGAAGGGTCAACCAAAGCTAATATGCATTTTGCTTTTTTGGCTACTATGGACTATCGAGGAAGAAGAGAGCATCGTTCCTTTCAGAAGAAGGGACCTATTCAGACATGGTTTTGTTGTAAAGGTCTGAATGTTGAAAACAAAAACAAACACTAAACAAAATAACTCCAAATTAATTTAACTTTAAGAAAGAAGGAGGGGGAGTTGGGAGAAGTGGAAATGCCTTGATCAGGAGCAATCGTGGATACTCTGCCTCAGAGAATGGCAAGCAGTGAAGGGGTCTTTAGAGGTGGTGATTTATATAATCATCTTCCTAGCACTAGACTTTACTTTGCCTTGCTCTGCTGCCCTGACTCTTTGATGGGACATGAAGTGCTTGGTAAAAATAGCCTTCAATGCTGAAACTCTGAAAGCAGTAACAACTGGTCACTCATATCTGTGTTCAAAATCCAAGAGTTACCAGGAAGCCATTTTCCTAAGCATGGATTTATATAACTTGCTAGGTTGTATTTAAAAGATTATCTTGATTTCTCTTCATGGCTTAACTCATCATTAGGACTTACTAAATTTAATGGTGCTCATCCATCCTTAAGTCCCTTAATTTCCTCTTATTTGAGAGAGAAAATTATTCCCTTAGTGATACTGATGGCATTCCTCCCCACATTTAATTCTGCACGGGGATATTGTCCTAAATCTTTCCCCTACTGAAGACCTATATTCCTAGGCTTTCCCTTATCGATATCCAACTCCTTTCTCTCCAAAAGAAAAAAAAAAAATGTGTTTGAATGTATTAAAGCATTAACTTTACCAACAAAAATTGAAGGCAAGCTAAAGTCTAGTGCTAGGAGGATGATTATATAAATCATGGAACAATAGCAGCTCTGGAATATTATATATCCAAGTTACAATAATAAACCATGTAATGAAAGGAATATTATTATGGGGTAAAAATAAACATGTAAAGTTTCATACTGTTTACAGAAAACTCATTAACTTAACACTAAACTCCCCTATTTGGGGACTAAAAAGCACATTTATAAACCACTTCTGGATTAAAAAGAAAACCTAAATAGAAATGACAAACATTTACAACTACATGACCATAAAATCACATAAATCAAACTTAAAAGATTAAAAAGAAATAAGTGTTCAGCTCAAGAAACTGTCAGAAGGAAAGTAAGCAAAATAAATCCAAATAAAATGGAAGGAAGTAAATATAAAACAGAAACAATGAAATATAATGCTGCAACCAATGGAAACAATCAGCAAATCCAAAAGATCATTCTTTAAAAGGACTATAGAGTAGACAAGACCCTGGAAAATTAATCAAGAGAGAAAAAAAAAATAAGAAAGAGGAAATAATTATAGAGGAGTAAAGATAACGATAACCCTGTATGCGAGACAGCAAAAGAGACACAGATGTATAGAACAGTCTTTTGGACTTTGTGGGAGAGGGAGAGGGTGGGATGATTTGGGAGAATGGCATTGAAACATGTATATTATCATATATGAAATGAATCACCAGTCCAGGTTCGATGCAGGACACAGGATGCTTGGGGCTGGTGCACTGGGATGACCCAGAGGGATGGTACGGGGAGGGAGGTGGGAGGGGGGTTCAAGATGGGGAACATGTGTATACCCGTGGTGGATTCATGTTGATGTATGGCAAAATCAATCCAATATTGTAAAGTAATTAGCCTCCAATTACAATAAATAAATTTATATTTTTAAAAAAAGAATTAAAGAAGAGGAGAAAAGGAAAAAAAAAGAATTCAAGAAAAAGCAAAGCTACAGTGATGGAGAACATCAGTGATTGCCAGGATTTGGTGGTTAAGGGAGGGTGGAGCTACAGATGAGAGACTGTTTTAGAGCAATGAAACTATTTTGTATCCAAATTGTTGTTCATACATTAATGCACAAGTGTTTAAACTTATAAAACTGTACCCCCCAAAACTCAATTTTACTGTATGTTAATTTTTAAATATAATTCTAACCAAAGAGGAAATTAAATAGATTGAAATGAACACCTGTCTCTTATACACATCTTGGGTGTCTCCTGCCTTGAAGTAGCTAGCTGTCTGGTGCCCACTTGCCATTCTGCCTCAGGGTGACATAGGAAAAAGAGAAAAGTTGGAGGAGAGAGATATCTTGAGTGAGAACAAATAATACAGAAACCACAGAGGAAAGAAAACTCAAACATTTGTTTTCTTTTCCACTTTTATTACTATAGAGTTAGTGGTGGTTTCTGTGTCTAAGTGTAGAATGTATCTCCTGAACTCATTTCTCTCTCTCTCTTTTTTTTTTTTTTTTTAAAAAAAAAGATCCATAAAAGACTATTGCAAATAAACTTAATAAAAATTTATAAGACTAGCTAAAATGAAAATTTTAAAAAATTAGGGGTTTTTAAATTAATTTAAAGTTTTGGATGGACCAGTTATGGTAAGAGAAACTAAAATGGTGATAAAGATGTCCTTCTGCAAAAGACATAAGACAAAGATAATTTTATAGAAGAGATCTACTAAACCATTAAGGAACAGATCCTTCCCATCTCTAATAATTTGCTTTGCAATATGAATTATGATGGCAAATTATACAACTGACTTTTTGAAGTTGGTAATTGTTTTTAATATAACACCAGGCAAAAACTAGAAAAGATCAACTGGTGAATAATTTCATTATGGAGGTAGGTACAAAATTACGTATGTTAAATTAATACAGCAGTCCCTCTCAAAAACGAGGTCTTCCCTGGTGGCACAGACAGTAAAGCATCTGTCTACAATGCGGGAGACCTGGGTTCGATCCTTGGGTTGGGATTCCCTGGATTCCCAACCCAAGGACTCCCTGTAGAAGGCAATGGCAACCCACTCCAGTACTCTTGCCTGGAAAATCCCATGGATGGAGGAGCTTGGTGCAGTCTACTGTCCATGGGGTGGCAAAGAGTTGGGCATGACTGAACGACTTCACTTTAACTTTCTCAAAAACAGTGCATCACGACCAAATTTGGTCATCCCTGGGATGCAAAGGTAGTTCATAAGAAAACCTAGCAGTCTAAAACATTGTAATTCATTGTTTTAAACATATCTGGGATTTAAAAAAAGAAATTGTATTGAGATATAAAATTTGACCTGAAGTTGAAAATTTCCCACAATCATCCTGGAGCAAAAACTAAGGTGAACTTCCATTATCTAGAGCCAAAAGAGAATTTTCTGGGGCTTGCACTTTGCTGACATGAAGATCCTGTAGGTGGGAGGGTGTTGACTCTGCCATGTAAAGATCTACCAGTGGTAATGGTAGTGAATTTTACTTTAACTATGGGGGTCCTAAGACGATATACAGCTTAAAGCAGTATAAGCTACTTGTGTGTCTCTTTTCTCAAGCGTTCAGCGGGTCTTATTTACTTTCTCCCTGTTGTCTGAGTAGAGATTATGGCAAGTTGTAAGATGAAAGCTTCTCCTCCAAGGCCAGAGAGGGGCCATCAGCAGTGGCGGACAGTGGCGCCCAGCAGAGCACTCTTCCCATGAAGACCAGAAACAGTGGCCACATGGTAACACTGGGACAAAAAGCCTCGAGTGATGTAAACCAAGGGCTACAGTTTGGGGTTGATGATTATAACAAATTTATCAGTGGGGAATTATATCGCGCTCAATTTGTGTATTAAAAGGATAGAGAATCTCATTCTTTAGCCATAGTCTGAAAAGCCCAGGAGGTATGAATTTCTCATTTCCTCATAAATTGTAATATATTCTAAGGTCTTTTATTTTATAGAATGTCTTCTTTTTTTCCCATTTGTATTTTTTCCAGTTTCACTTAGTGGAAATCTAATATGATATCTACCATTTATGTAGGTTTCCCTGTTGACTCATCAATAAGGAATCCACCTGCGATGCAGGAGATGCAGGTTTGACCCCTGAGTTGGGAAGACTCCCTGGAGAAGGAAATAGCAACCCACTCCAATATTCTTGCTTGGAAAATCCCATGGACAGGGGAGTCTGGTGGGCTACAGTCTGTGGGGTCTCGAAAGAGTCAGATACAACTTAGCAACTAAAGAACAAAAACAATCCATGCAGATTCAGACTGTAAATAATAATTTATTATTGCATTTAATTCTCACATTGTAGTTAGATGTTATTTTCTACATATCACAGCTGAGGACACTGAAATTTAGATAAAGAGACTTGCCAACATGAGTAGAAAAGGCAAGATTTGAACCATTATTTACCTGGATCTGAAATCTGTGTCCTTACTCACTAAACTGTATTGCCTCTTCTCTATCCTTTTGGAGAAGGAAATGGCAATCCACTCCAGTACTCTTGCCTGGAGAATCCCATGGACAAGCCTAGTAGGTTACAGTCCATGGGGTCGCAAAGAGTCGGACACGACTGAGCGACTTCACCTCACCTCACCTCATCCTTTTGATTAAAAACAAAAAGTTCAAACAATAGCTTCCTCATTCGTGTCTATTTCCAGCTCTCCTTAACAATGTTTGGTTATGCTGCTGTGCTGTGTTAAGTAGAATCAGTCGTGTCTGACTCTTTGCAACCCTCTGGACTGTAGCACACCAGACACCTCTTTCCATGGGATTCTCTAGGCAAGAATACTGAAGTGGGTTGCCATGCCCTCCTCCAGAGGATCTTCCTGACCCAGGGATCCGACCCACATCTCTTATATCTCTGGTATTGGCAGATGGGTTCTTTACCACTAGAGCCACCTGGGAAGTCCTGTTTGGTTATAATCAGAGTTTAAAATGATTGTCTATAGCAGGGCTGTGAAACAGGCATAATTTTAATGAACATTTATCTGTTGGATCAATCAACATTTGGTGCAGGAAAAAGAAAAGACTGTATATTGAGAAGGAAGAGATTAATAGAGAATGGGGGAATTTCAAAGTTATTGGAAAAGTTGGGAAAATAGTCTGTAGGGTTGTTTGAGGCAACTCCTGGAAATCATGAGTTGAAATCACACACTCCCTTGCTGCCTGTCAGTGCCCAGAATGTCTTTGCTACTGCTGCATGGATTGTAAATACAATACTTCTCACAACCCAGACAGCGAGAGAATGGACACTGGTAGCCTGGTTGCAGACATTTCTTTCCACTCTGTGTGCCTGCCAAACCGCCAAGAGGGACAAGGAAAAATTCCCCCCTCTTCTCTCTGCCTTGTGAGCCACTCCTGAGTACACCTAACAGACAGGACTTCATTTCCATCTGGAATCCTCACAGCTAAAGTGTCTAGAAATATATTTTTAGCTTTCTCCACTTTCCAAATAGAACAGGAATAATAGAACCCCTACTCCCCACCACGCTGGATGAATCCTGAAATTGAAGACCTTCCAAATGTCTGTTGGGCCCATGAATATTTTTCTCCTGTGAATTGAATGTTCACACCCATTGTTGATTTTCCTTTTCAGCTGGTTGCCTTTTCCTTATGATTTATGGATGTTTATTTATTAACTTATTCTGAACACTAACCATCATTGGTTGTATGTGCTACAGATATCTTTCTCCAGTCTAACTTTTTTTGGTCATGAAACAAACTTTTATTGTAATGTCATCAAATTTATCAACAGTCTTTAAGATCTGTGCTTCTTGTGCACTTTTCAAAAGTTATTCTCTAACCCGAGGTCATAAGCCAAGTCTGTATATTTTCTTCTAAGTGTTTTAAAGTTTTTCTCTGCACATTTAGGTTTCTGTCTATCTGAAATGTATTTCTGAGAACTGTAAGAGAGAGAAGTGTAATTTTTATGCTATATAATAACAAATAACTGCACAGTTTCACCATTTATTATTTCATCATTTACTGATACATAATCAAAAACTCTCAAGAATTCTGTTCCCCTTTACACTTGGGACTCTTCCACAGCTCCTTAATTTCACCTAATTATCTTTTTGTCTATTTCTATTGCAATACCACAGTTTTAATTGCCAGAATTTTATCATATATTTTTATGACTCAAAGTTAGTACTAAGTTCTTATACTTTTTCTTTGAAGTCACTGGCTCTTCTCGACCCTTTACCGTCCCATAAAATTTTAGAATCAGTGCATTTCCATGAAAAGAAGTTGGGGTCTTCTTTGGACTTGCATGATATTTACCGATTAACTTGGAGGTAATGTACTCTCCTGGAGAAGGAAATGGCAACCCACTCCAGTGTTCTTGCCTGGAGAATCCCAGGGATGGGGGAGCCTGGTGGGCTACCGTCTATGGGGTCGCACAGAGTCGGGCACGACTGAAGCGACTTAGCAGCAGCAGCAGCAATGTACTCTCCGGAGATGGTGAAGGTTAGGGAAGCATGGTGTGCCACATTCCATGGAGTCGCAAAAAGTTGGACCCGATGGAGCGACTGAACAACAACGTACAATCAGTGTTTAAATACTGAGTATTCACATCCCCATCCTTGATCCACTTTATTTGGGTGAATCTTCTTTGATCTCTTTCAATACGTTTTCTAAATGTCTTCATAAAGTCCTTACATGTATTTTGTTAAACTTATTAATAGATAAATTACTGCTTTTTATGAGTGGAAACATCTTATTAGTTTTTATTTTTGGTTGTTAATGACATATAGAAACACTATTAATCCTACAACCTAGGTAAACTTGAATTTGTTCTTATAGATTCATTTGGATTCTTTTCTTCTAACTAATCATAGTGTCTGAGAATACTGTCAATTTTGTTTTCCCCTTTTCAGTCCTTACACCTCCTATTTCTTGTATATGTGCTAAGAAGTCCAGTACCACGTTGAATATGAATGCGCTTGGAGTGAGGGACACGTGGATTAAGGGCCAGCTGGTTCTCACCAGGGGTGCTAATCTGTAAGGGGCGCTAAAACTTCAGTGGAATAAATCAAATATACAGTGCCAAAAAACTCAGGTTTCCACAAGCGATTCCTTATATTATTGGCAAAATGAATATTGTGCCTGCTCCCACTGAAGCGGCAATGCCCTGAATGGAAATTTATAAAAAAAAAAAACCACCCCTTGCCAGCCAGCTCTGAAGCTAGCTCGTAGACAGTCACCTGAACTTGGCAGTCACCAACAGCTAAAGTTCTGAGACAAAATAATGATTGCATAGTGCTATTTACCAGGAACAAGTGATTTTCCTTATATTTAAATTTTAATCACTTTATTGTGATGCTTCCCAGACACACTTGGCTCAAAACAGACTAAAAAACAAAACAAAACAAAAAACAGGAAAACCAAAAAAAATGTAGAATGTTAACCTAACCTTTAAAATTAGAAACCTTTTGCCTTTTTTACTTGAGTCATTGGAAACAAATTAGTAAGCACATTTATATATGAATATCATATTTATTAACAGAAAATTGGTGTCTCCCCAGCTTTGCTAAGTCAGTTGGAATGAAAATTGCTTAAAGATTATTTTCAAAGGGCACCAAATTATTTGCTTGTTCAATTTAGGTTCTGAGTGAGGGCCTGACAATTGTCCTATGAAAAAATGATCTACTTCTTTGACACTGTTCTGATTATCCAGATTTATCACTTTCCAGATAGCAGAAATTATCAGAAAGTTAAGCATAACTGTGTGCACAGATACACTTGCGTGCTAAGTCACTTCAGTCATGTCCAACTCTTTGCAACCCCATGGACTGTAGCCCGCCAGGCTCCTCTCCATGCGATTCTCCAGGCGAGAATACAGGATGGGTTGCCATGTGCTCCTCTAGGGGATCTTCCCAACCCAGGGATCGAACCTGCATTTCTTATGTCTTCTGCATTGGCAGACAGGTTCTTTACCACTAGTGCCACCTGGGAATCCCCCACCACCACACATACAGAAATACACTCAAATATTTAAATTTAGAACAGAGGTTATGGACATTTGTTCATCTGCCTTTTGGGGAGAAAGGCCCCTTGATATACATTTGACATATCCTTGATTTTCTTTCCTCCTTTAATTCACAGCCAAACATTTACATTATCTTGGTCTTTGTTTTGGGGCAGTTATTTGGATCTAGACCAACATCTCAAAATTCAGTCCTGCCACTCATGTTTGCTTCGTTTTTCTTTTTCCATTTTTCTATCTCCATGTCATACTTTCTCCTGATCTTTGTTAATTGTTTTGTTTTGTTTCATTTTCCCCCTCTGTCACTCACTTTACAGCAGATCTGAAACTCTGTAACAGAGTGAGGAGAGAGATTCCAACCAAGACGTGTGTGGGTCATGGGATCTGGGGGGAGGGGTAGAGATTTGAAGAACAAAGAGAAGACTTAGTCAAGGATAAACAAAACTTGTGTAGATCGGCTACCAAGTAGGTCTGAGATATATATAATAGGTTTCAAATTTAGAACAAGCTACCGTGCAAGTTGCCAAGTAATAAATACACTTTTTTAAATTATAGACACAAGAAAGGTTTAAAATACACACACAGTATGTTTATTAAAGATGAAAGTAAAGTAATAACAATTAGAACTAAGTATGAATTTGATGAGAACTAAACAAATAGCAGAGGAAATTCCCAGTTAAGCACAATGTATACATAGAACCATTTTATTCCTAAGAGAGCAAATATTTATCATCTGAGTCCACTTAAAAGTTTATTTGAATACCTGACACAGGCCCCATACCTCCCGTGATGTTTAGAAATAGATATTTGTTCAGAGGACCTGCCTGGAAGATTCCCAGCTGTTGTTGAATATTCACGCCACAAGTGATCACTTTCAAATGGTCCTGCCTTCCTCCATCGGAATTATCTCAAGGATGGAGACAGAAGCAGAAACAGAAGTGCTACCAACTGTATTGCTTTTCCGCAGGAGCCTGCTTTCTAGTGGAGAGATGTAGACACATAAACAGGATAACAGTACAGTTACAGGGCGTGAGAGTAAAGCTAAAGAATGCAGTGGATGGTGAACCTATTTGCTGGGCAGGAACAGAGGCACAGAGAACAGTCTTGTGGAACCAGAAGTGGGAGGAGAGGGTGGGACAAACTGAAACAGTAGCATGGACCGACATACACTACCATGTGTAAAACAGATGGCTAATGGGATGCTGTTACACAACACAGGGAGCTCAGCTCCGTGCTCTGTGATGGCCTAAAGGGGTGGAATGGGACTGGGAGGCGGGGAGGTGATATACGTATACTTACAGCTGATTTGCTTTGTTGTATGGCAGAAACCAAGACAACATTGTAAAGTAAATATCCCCCAATTGAAAAAAAAAAACAAAACTTTCCTTTAACTTAGAAAAAAAATGTAGACCATTAAATAAAACAAGAAAATAGTACTACATTTAAAAGTATTAACAATAGAAATCATCATTCAAAACAAAATTTTACTTTAGAAAATTTACTTAATTAAAATTTATTTATGCCTATGTTTAAAATAAAATTTTAATCATCCTTCAAAAAGAAAAATACAGTAGAGCATGGATGAATGAAGGGGCAGTCCCACTGGAGAAGGAGGAAGGTCAGGAAGAGTTTCTAGGGGAGGGAATCACCCAGGACAGAGGTCTGGGAGGCTGGGAGGCTGCAAAATCCCATGAGACATTGTGCTTTTGAACACTAAGGATTGTGGACTGTAGGCTGCACACTAGGAGATGAGTGTAGACAGTGGGTACATGGAGGATCCTTATGACTTCATAGGGAATATGGAATTTTTCTGAGTGAGATGGGGAAGATGGAGGATGGTGAAGGGAGGAGTCAGGAGGCTGAGATTCTAGTAGTGACTGTCATCATTGAACTGGATCATGGTAGATAAATTACCTAATAATATGGTGGATGTCAGTTTCACATGTATGAGAAAAGAGGGGGCAGAAAGAACGTATGTGTGGAGTCCTTACCTCTTTTGATCTAGGCATTGATAAGAGCTATCATTTCTGAGTGCTTATGATAGACATTTCATTTGCTTTGTCTCATGTAATCATTGCAACAACTCTGTGATAGATATGACTACCCCCCATTTACTAACAAGAGTCTGAGTTACAATAACACATCCAATAAGAATCTAGATTTGAACCTATCTGTGTTTTTCTAAAGTCAATGAGGTTTTAACAGGATATCTTTGGCACTTCGACTCTAAAAAATTTTAATATGGGGTGGGAGGTGGGAGGGGGATTCAGGATTGGGAGCTCGTATACACCCATGGTGGATTCATGTCAATATATGGCAAAACCAATATGGTATTGTAAAGTAAAATAAAGTAAAAATAAAATTAAAAAAAATAAAAAAATTTAATAAAAATTTTTAATATTTTAATAAAACATTATTAAAACATAACAATTTTTAATATTTTAATTAAAAATTTAGTAAAATCAGATGTAATGCAGATCTTATTTGAAAGATGATGGCAAGTTTCTATCTTCTATTAAGAGAGAGTAAAAAGAAATGTGTTTCAAAAGCAGTACATCAATTGATTCCATTTAAGGGTAAAGAGCATTTATAGATAGTAGAGGCTGTTAGCCATAGTTGTGTTATGGGAATGTTTTCTCTAGAGTTTTTTGATTGGTGAGAATTTTGCCTATCTGAATTATTTAAAGTATTATTCTTGCCAGATGTAAGCAGTTGAACAGGACAGGTACTTATGATTCTTTTAGATTCATGGTTTAATCTGGAAACCTCACCTAATAACCAAATCTGCATTTTCTGTGTCTCCTGCATTGAGGGCAGATTCTTTATCCACTGAACCACCTGGGAAATTGCTCCCCACCACTTGAAGGAATAGAAATTGTTTATATAAGTGAGTCAGAAAGAGAAAGACAAATATATGATATTGCTTATACATGGAATCTAAAAAAAAAATGGTACAAATGAACTTATTAAAAAACAGAAATAGAGTCAGATGTAGAAAACAAACTTATAGTAACCAAGGGGAAGGAGGAGGGGGGCATAAATTGGGAGATTGGGATTGACATATGTATATGTGTGGGCTCAGTCACTCAGTGTGTCTGATTCTTTGCAGCCCCATGGCACACTACTATATAGAAAATAGATAACTGTTAATAATAAGAACCTACTCTATGGCACAGGGAACTCTATTCCATACTCTGTAATGACCTAAATGGGGAAAGAAAAAAACTAAAAAGAGTGTGTATATATATATATATATATGCACATGTATTATTGATTTACTTTGCTGTACAGCAGAAACTAACATGACATTGTAAATCAACTATACTCCATTAAAACTTAATTAAAATTTTTTTACCATATTGTTAAGTTATCATAACAGATACTATAGAAAATGTTTTATGAAGATGGAAGATGGAGAGGATAGATGTTTTAAATTACTTTAAGAAAATCTCTCTCATTTATTATGATGAAATTATGCATCTTTGTGTATATATATATATATATATACATACATCTTTTCTTGAAGGAAAAAAAGACCTGTGAAAATTCAAACTTACAATATTCATAAATTAATAAATAACATTAATTCTGTGTTTCTGAACTTTGAAAGATATTTGTCCCTCTAGATACAATTGAGAATTCTATACACACACCTCTCAGTGTTCTGATCTAAGAGTGTTTCCTTTGTGAGAGACTCTTAACATCTCCTAAATGTACCTCCTGGTCAGAAAGATATTGCTAAACTTTATTCTGTATAGTTTCTTTTACAAGAAGAGTGTTTTTCCTCTCTTTTAATATAAGAGGACTTATATTAAATTATGGAGGACTTCCCTGGTGGCTCAGATGGTAAAGCGTCTGTCTACAATGCGGGAAACCCAGGTTCGATTCCTGGGTCAGGAGGATCCCCTGGAGAAGGAAATGGCAACCCACTCCAGTACTCTTGCCTGGAAAATCCCATGGATGGAGGATCCTGGTAGGCTACAGTCCATGGGGTTGCAAAGAGTTGGACATGACTGAGCCACTTCACTTTCACTTATAACATATTATGCATTTTATAAAAGTATACCTTATCAGTCTACCTGTTCTAAAAATTCCAATTTGCCACTACAGTCTAAACACTTCCTGAATCACAAATTTGTATGTATACTTGAGTGATTTTGCATAATCTCAGCCCACTATTCCAGGGAGTTGGGTGAAGACAAGAAGAAAAACTTAAAGCTGGAATATGAAAAGGCATTCCCAAATAACTAGACATGAAGTTTTCTCTGAAATTGTGAAATGCTCCACAATAATGCAGTTGGCAATTAATTTTTTAGCTGCCTTAAAAGAAATTCACTTGTCTTCAGCCTCAATGGTTTCTTCTCTTTGATTATTCAGACATACATCTAAACAACTTTACCAGATTTCATTTGAACTATACTTATCTTTTTCAGGCACATTAATTAAAGAACAGTTAAAATTCTAAGAGAAATGTCTTCAGCATTTCTTCTTAGAAGGAAGCATCTCTATGATAACCTTCTATCATGTTACTCAGCTGATATTCAGATGCATCTATTGCCCTTGAAAACTGTCCTTGAGGAAACAATATACCACAAATGAAAGCAAAATATGAGATTTCCCATTATTGTAAAAATCAAATTACTTAATGTCTAGTTAACCCCTTAGATACTGTAGATACTGTTACACATTGTGTGTGCTAAGTTGCTTCAGTTGTGTCTGACTCTTTGAGATGCTATGGACTGTAGCCTACCATGCTCCTATGTCCAGGGATTTCCCAGGCAAGAATACTGGATCATGTTGCCATTTCCTTCTCCAGTGGATCTTCTTAACCCAGGGATCAAACCTGCATTTCTTACGTCTCCTGCATTGGTAGGCGGTTTCTTTACCATTAGTGCCACCTGGAAAGCCCACACATTTGTAAATAATCATAAATGAAAAAGAGGAAGGATTATGTTTAAAATTTGGTCATTGAATTTACTAGTAATTTGGTTGATTCCATTTTCCCCATGCCCTAGTGTCAACTGCCCCAAATCTCACACACTGGTGATTGGTAAAGCATAGAAAACCCTAATAAAAAATGTTGGTGAAGTTATTAAGTGGAGGTGGTCCTAAGATGGTGGAGGAATAGAACGGGGAGACCACTTTCTCCCTCGCAAATTCATCAAAAGAACATTTCAATGCTGAGTGAACTTCACAAAACAACTTCTGAATGCTGGCAGAGGACATCAGGCACCCAGAAAAGCAGATCATTGTCTTCAAAAACAGGTAGGAAAAAATATAAAAGACGGAAAAAAAAGAGACAAAAAAGGTAGGGAGGGAGCTCTGTCCTGGGAAGGGAGTTTTAAAAAGAGAGAAATTTCCAAACACCAGGAAACAGTCTTGCTGCTGAGTCTGTGGCGAGCCTTGGAAGCACAGAGGGCAACATAACAGGGAGGAAAAATAAATAAATAAATAAAAGCAACAGATTACAAGCCCAATGGTAACTCCCCCTGTGGAGAAGCAGCACAGATGCCTGCATCCGCCACTAGCAAGCAGGAGCTGGGCAGGGAGGCATGGGCTGCAGTGCTTTTTAAGAATCAGGCCGGAATGCCCCAAGCATAACCAAAGAGAACTAACTTGGGCTAGCAAACCAGACTGTGGGATAGCTACCACATGAAAAGCTCTAACATAATACAATGCCAGGACTGTGCACAGAACAAAGGACGGAACAGAATTAGCCAGCTGCAGACCATCCCCCTCCGGTGACAGGCAGCCAGAACTGGAAGGGCCGGAAGTGGGCAATCGCAGTACCAGAGAAACTTCCAAAATAGTTTTTTTCTTTCTTTCTTTCTTCTTCTTCTTCTTTTCTTTAATATTGTATTTTTGAAAATCCAACCTCTACTCTAGATTTTTAATCTTTGCTTTTTGGTATTTGTTATCAATTTTGTACCTTCAAAAACCCAATTTTCAGTACCCATTTTTACTTGAGAGTGAGATTACTGGCTTGACCGCTCCCTCCTCCTTTGGACTCTCCTTTTTCTCCACCAGGTTGCCTCTGTATCCTCCCTCCCCCTTCTCTTCTCTACCCAACTCTGTGAATCTCTGTGTGTTCTAGACGGTGGAGAACACTTAGGGAACTGGTTACTGGCTGGATCTGTCTCTCTCCTTTTCATTTCCCTTTTTTATCCTCCTGGCCACCTCTGTCTCCTTCCTCCCTCTCCTCTTCTCTGTATAACTCCGTGAACATCTCTGAGTGGTCCAGACAGTGGAGCGCACATAAGGAAGTGATTACTGGCTAGCTTGCTCTCTCCTCTTCTGATCCCACCTCATCTCATTCCAGTCACCTCTAACACCCCCCTCCCCCTTCTCTTCTCCATGTAACTCAGTGAACCTCTCTGGGTGTCCCTCAGTGTGGAGGAACTTTTCATCTCTAACCTAGATGTTTTATCATTGGTGCTGTATAGATGGAGAAGTCTTAAGGCTACTGTAAAAATAAAACTGAAAACCAGAAGCAGGAGGCTTAATTCCAAATCCTGAGAACATCAGAGAATTCCTGACTCCAGGGAACATTAATCGATAGGAGCTCATCAAAAGCCTCCATACCTACACCGAAACCAAGCACCACCCAAGGGCCAACAAGTTCCAGAACAAGACATACCACACACATTCTCCAGCAACACAGGAACACACCCCTGAGCTTCAATATACAGGCAGCTCAAGTTACTCCAAAACCATTGACATCTCGTAACTCATTACTGGTCACTTCATTGCACTCCAGAGAGAAGAAATCCAGCTCCAGCCACCAGAACTCCGACACGCGCTTCCCTAACCAAGAAACCTTGACAAGACACTGATACAACCTCATCCACAGTGAGGAAACTCCATAATAAAGAGAACTCCACAAATTTCCAGAATACAGAAAGGCCACCCCAAACACAAGATGAAGAGATAGAGGAATACCCAGCAGGTAAAGGAACAGGATAAATGCCTACCAAACCAAAAAAAAAGAAGAAGAAATAGGGAATCTACCTGATAAAGAATTCCAAATAATGATAGTGAAAATGATCCAAAATCTTGAAATCAAAATGGAATCACAGATAAATAGTCTGGAGACAAGGATTGAGAATATGCAAAAAAGGTTTAACAAGGACCTAGAAGAAATAAAAAAGAGTCAATATACAATGAATAATGCAATAAAAGAGATCAGAAACACTCTGGAGGCAACAAATAGTAGAATATCGGAGGCAGAAGATAGGATTAGTGAAATAGAAGATAGAATGGTAGAAATAAATGAATCAGAGAGGAAAAAAGAAAAACGAATTAAAAGAAATGAGGACAATCTCAGAGACCTCCAGGACAATATGAAACGCTCCAACATTCGAATAATAGGAGTCCCAGAAGAAGAAGACAAAAAGAAAGACCATGAGAAAATACTTGAGGAGATAATAGTTGAAAACTTCCCTAAAATGGGGAAGGAAATAATCACCCAAGTCCAAGAAACCCAGAGAGTTCCAAACAGGATAAACCCAAGGCGAAACACCCCAAGACACATATTAATCAAATTAACAAAGACCAAACACAAAGAACAAATATTAAAAGCAGCAAGGGAAAAACAACAAATAACACACAAGGGGATTCCCATAAGGATAACTGCAGATCTTTCAATAGAAACTCTTCAGGCGAGGAGGGAATGGCAAGACATACTTAAAGTGATGAAAGAAAATAACCTACAGCCCAGATTACTGTACCCAGCAAGGATCTCATTCAAATATGAAGGAGAAATCAAAAGCTTTACAGATAAGCAAAAACTGAGAGAATTCAGCACCACCAAACCAGCTCTCCAACAAATGCTAAAGGATATCCTTTAGACACGAAACCAAAAAAAAGGGCATATAAACCAGAACCCAAAACAATAAAGTAAATGGCAACGGGATCATACTTATCAATAATTACCTTAAACGTAAATGGGTTGAATGCCCCAACCAAAAGGCAAAGACTGGCTGAATGGATACAAAAACAAGACCCCTATATATGCTGCCTACAAGAGACCCACCTCAAAACAAGGGACACATACAGACTGAGAGTGAAGGGCTGGAAAAAGATATTCCATGCAAATAGAGACCAAAAGAAAGCAGGAGTAGCTATACTCATATCAGATAAAATAGACTTTAAAACAAAGACTGTGAAAAGAGACAAAGAAGGCCACTACATAATGATCAAAGGATCAATCCAAGAAGAAGATATAACAATTATAAATATATATGCACCCAACATAGGAGCACCGCAATATGTAAGACAAATGCTAACAAGTATGAAAGGGGAAATTAACAATAACACAATAATAGTGGGAGACTTTAATACCCCACTCACATCTATGGACAGATCAACTAAACAGAAAATTAACAAAGAAACGCAAACTTTAAATGATACAATAGACCAATTAGACCTAATTGATATCTATAGGACATTTCACCCCAAAACAATGAATTTCACCTTTTTCTCAAGTGCTCATGGAACCTTCTCCAGGATAGATCACATCCTGGGCCATAAATCTAACCTTGATAAATTCAAAAAAATCGAAATCATTCCAAGTATCTTTTCTGACCATAATGCATTAAGATTAGATCTCAATTACAAGAGAAAAACTATTAAAAATTCCAACATATGGAGGCTGAACAACACGCTTCTGAATAACCAATAAATCACAGAAGAAATCAAAAAAGAAATCAAAATATGCATAGAAACGAATGAAAATGAAAACACAACAACCCAAAACCTGTGGGACACTATCAAAGCAGTCCGAAGAGGAAAGTTCATAGCAATACAGGCATACCTCAAGAAACAAGAAAAAAGTCAAATAAATAACCTAACTCTACACCTAAAGCAACTAGAAAAGGAAGAAATGGAGAACCCCAGAGTTAGTAGAAGGAAAGAAATCTTAAAAATTAGGGCAGAAATAAATGCAAAAGAAACAAAAGAGACCATAGCAAAAATCAACAAAGCCAAAAGCTGGTTCTTTGAAAGGATAAATAAAATTGACAAACCATTAGCCAGACTCATCAAGAAACAAAGAGAGAAAAATCAAATCAATAAAATTAGAAATGAAAATGGAGAGATCACAACAGACAACACAGAAATACAAAGGATCATAAGAGACTACTATCAGCAATTATATGCCAATAAAATGGACAACGTGGAAGAAATGGACAAATTCTTAGAAAAGTACAACTTTCCAAAACTGAACCAGGAAGAAATAGAAAATCTTAACAGACCCATCACAAGCACGGAAATTGAAACTGTAATCAGAAATCTTCCAGCAAACAAAAGCCCAGGTCCAGACGGCTTCACAGCTGAATTCTACCAAAAATTTCGAGAAGAGCTAACACCTATCCTACTGAGACTCTTCCAGAAAATTGCAGAGGAAGGTAAACTTCCAAACTCATTCTATGAGGCCACCATCACCCTAATACCAAAACCTGACAAAGATGTCACCAAAAAAGAAAACTACAGGCCAATATCACTGATGAACATAGATGCAAAAATCCTTAACAAAATTCTAGCAATCAGAATCCAACAACACATTAAAAAGATCATACACCATGACCAAGTGGGCTTTATCCCAGGGATGCAAGGATTCTTCAATATCCGCAAATCAATCAATGTAATTCACCACATTAACAAATTGAAAAATAAAAGCCATATGATTATCTCAATAGATGCAGAGAAGGCCTTTGACAAAATTCAACATCCATTTATGATAAAAACTCTCCAGAAAGCAGGAATAGAAGGAACATACCTCAACATAATAAAAGCTATATATGACAAACCCACAGCAAACATTATCCTCAATGGTGAAAAATTGAAAGCATCTCCCCTAAAGTCAGGAACAAGACAAGGGTGCCCACTTTCACCGCTACTATTCAACATAGTTCTGGAAGTTTTGGGCTCAGCAATCAGAGCAGAAAAAGAAATAAAAGGAATCCGAATTGGAAACGAAGAAGTAAAACTCTCACTATTTGCAGATGACATGATCCTCTACATAGAAAACCCTAAAGACTCCACCAGAAAATTATTAGAGCTAATCAATGAATATAGTAAAGTTGCAAGATATAAAATCAACACACAGAAATCCCTTGCATTCCTATACACTAATAACGAGAAAGCAGAAAAAGAAATTAAGGAAACAATTCCATTCACCGTTGCAACGAAAAGAATAAAAGAATAAAATACAGGTGGCTCAGACGGTAAAGCCTCTGTCTACAATGTGGGAGACCCAGGTTTGAGCCCTGGGTTGGGAAGATCCCCTTGAGAAGGAAATGGCAATCCACTCCAGTACTATTGCCTAGAAAATCCCATGGACAGAGGAGCCTGGCAGGTTGCAGTCCATGGGGTCGCAAAGAGTCGGACACGACTGAGTGACTTCACTTCAAAGAAACCGAAGACCTATATATAGAAAACTATAAAATACTGATGAAAGAAATCAAAGAGGACACTAATAGATGGAGAAATATACCATGTTCATGGATCAGAAGAATCAATATAGTGAAAATGAGTATACTACCCAAAGCAATCTACAGATTCAATGCAATCCCTATCCAACTACCAGCGGTATTTTTCACAGAGCTAAAACAAATAATTTCACAATTTGTATGGAAATACATAAAACCTCGAACAGCCAAAGCAATCTTGAGAAAGAAGAATGGAACTGGAGGAATCAACCCGCCTGACTTCAGGCTCTACTACAAAGCCAAGGTCATCAAGATAGTATGGTACTGGCACAAATACAGAAATATAGATCAATGGAACAAAATAGAAAGCCCAGAGATAAATCCACACACCTATGGACACCTTATCTTCGACAGAGGAGGCAAGAATATAAAAAAATGGATTAAAGACAATCTCTTTAACAAGTGGTGCTGGGAAAACTGGTCAACCACTTGTAAAAGAATGAAACTAGAACACTTCCTAACACTATTCACAAAAATAAACTCAAAATGGATTAAAGATCTAAATGTAAGACCAGAAACTATAAAACTCCTGGAGGAGAACATAGGCAAAACACTCTCCGACATAAATCACAGCAGGATCCTCTATGACCCACCTCCCAGAATACTGGAAATAAAAGCAAAAATAAACAAATGGGATCTAATTAAAATTAAAAGCTTCTACACAACAAAGGAAAGCATAAGCAAGGTGAAAAGACAGCCTTCAGAATGGGAGAAAATAATAGCAAATGAAGCAACTGACAAACAACTAATCTCAAAAATATACAAGCAACTTATGCAGCTCAACTCCAGAAAAATAAATGACCCAATCAAAAAATGGACCAAAGAACTAAATAGACATTTCTCCAAAGAAGACATATGGATGGCTAAAAAATACATGAAAAGATGCTCAACATCACTCATTATCAGGGAAATGGAAATCAAGACCACAATGAGGTACCATTTCACATCAGTCAGAATGGCTGTGATCCAAAAGTCTACAAGCAATAAATGCTGGAGAGGGTGTGGAGAAAAGGGAACCCTCTTACACAGTTGGTGGGAATGCAAACTAGTACGGCCACTATGGAGAACAGTGTGGAGATTCCTTAAAAAACTGGAAATAAAACTGCCTTATGACCCAGCAATCCCACTTCTGGGCATATACACTGAGGAAACCAGAATTGAAAGAGACACGTGTACCCCAATGTTCATCACAGCACTGTTTATAATAGCCAGGACATGGAAGCAACCTAGATGCCCATCAGCAGATGAATGGATAAGAAAGTTGTGGTACATATACACAATGGAGTATTACTCAGCTATTAAAAAGAATACATATGAATCCATTTTCTAATGAGGTGGATGAAACTGGAGCTGATTATACAGAGTGAAGTAAGCCAGAAAGAAAAACATCAATACAGTATACTAACACATATATATGGAATTTAGAAGGATGGTAATGATAACCCTGTATGCGAGACAGCAAAAGAGACACAGATGTAAAGAACAGACTTTTGGACTCTGTGGGAGAGGGAGAGGGTGGGATGATTTGGGAGAATGGCATTGAAACATGCATACTGTCATGTAAGAAACGAATCGCTAGTCTAGGTTTGATACAGGATACAGGATGCTTGGGGCTGGTGCACTGGGATGACCCAGAAAGATGATATGGGGAGGGTGATGGGAGGGAGATTCAGGGATGGGAACTCATGTACACCTGTGGTGGATTCATGTCAATTTATGGCAAAACCAATACAGTATTGTAAAGTAAAAAAAAGAAAAAAAAAGTTATTAAGCTATTACTATTCCCACTGCTCTCTCTTCTCCTCTCTTCTGCATTTCTTTCCTCTACCTGCCAAATAGGCACATTGTCTGAAAATGGCCTAATTATTTTGCACAGCTTTATAATACCATTAAGATACATTCAAAGCCAACATAAATAGCAAAGTCCACAGAAAGGTGAGCTATTTACAATGCACATGTACTAGAAACTGCAATTATGATAAAGACAATAAAAAAAAAACTATTGAATAAGACATTCAGGGTTTAAAAAAATCACTTTGATATACTATCTTCCTGTTACTCTCTGATAGCTCATATCTATTTCTTTATGTGTAGGTGCCTATTGAATTAATATCTGCAGGTAAGAACTTGGCATCTTCACTTGGATGTTAAAGGGATCTCTACGCCAATATTTTTTGACAGATTGAGATATAATTCACATATTACATAACTTATCCACTTTCAGAGTATAATTCATTGTTTGTTTGTTTGTTTGTAAGTTCACATATTTGTACAACAATTGGCATGATTCAATTTTATTTTCTTCTCTAATCCCAAAAGCAGTCACTTGCCACCCAACTCCAGCCCTAGCAACAATTAATCTAACTCCTGTCTCTATATAGATATTCCTATTCTGTATGTCTCATATAAATGGAATAATACAATATATGGTCCTTTATGACTGGCTTCATTCACTTAAGATAACGTTTTTAAAGTTCATCCATGTTGTATTCTTGATGCTGGGAAAGATTGAAGCAGGAGGAGAAGGGGACGGCAGAGGATGAGATGGTTGGATGGCATCACAAACTCAATGGACATGAATTTGAGCAAGCTCTGAGAGGTGATGATGGACAGGGAAGCCTGGCGTGCTGCAGTCCATGGGGTCACAAAGAGTCAGAAACCGCTGAGTGACTGAACTGAACTGATAGCTGAATAGTATTCCATTCTAAAGGTATAGGTTGTTTCCGTCTTTTGTCTATTATAAATACCGCTGCAATGGATATGAGGTGATGATTTCTCATTGTGGTTTTGGTTTGCATTTTTCTAATGACTAATGTGTTGACCATCCTTTCATGTGTTTACTGGCCATTTCTTATGTCTTCTTGGAGATATATCAATTCAAATTCTTAGTTGATGTTTTGTTCTAAAATATACTGTAATAGAGGACTTCCTGGTGGTCCAGGGGTTAAGAATCCACCTTCCAGTGCAGAGGATATAGGTCCCATCCCTGCTGTGGGGCAACTAAACCCACATCCTGCAGCTAGAAAAGCCTGCATGCCACAATGAAGATGCAGTGCAGCCAAAAAAATAACGTAGTAATAAAAAATTTGAGGTAACACCCACAGAACAGGAGATAGTGGTCACTATAAAGATAGCTTATCACTCATAGTTCTCAAGAGAAGGCATCTTAAGCTGCAGGAGGCAGTGGGGTGGGGTGGGGGGGTGCATGGGGAAGCACCAGTGTCAATAATGAGCCAGAGATGAGATAGGAAGGGGCTGTGGGCAAGAGCCTTTATTCCTCAGAAAGGAACAGATGAGGTAGGGCAAGCAAGTTTAGGATTGGCTAGATAGCATAATTTCAGCAGTCTTTGAGGCACAAGGACTGTCTCTAGTTGTCTGGTGCATGCTTAAGTCATGTCCAAATTTGTAACCCCACTCCAGTACTCTTGCCTGGAAAATACATGGACAGAGGAGCCTGGTAGGCTGCAGTCCATGGGGTCACTAAGAGTTGGGCATGACTGAATGACTTCACTTTCACTTTTGACTTTCATGCATTGGAGAAGGAAATGGCAACCCGCTCCAGTGTTCTTGCCTGGAGAATCTCATGGATGGGGGAGCCTGGTGGGCTGCTGTCTATGGGGTCGCACAGAGTCAGACACGACTGAAGCGACTTAGCAGCAGCAGCAGCAGCAGCAGCATGGACTGTAGCCTGCCAGGCTCCTCTGTCCATGGGGATTCTCTAGGCAAGAATACTGGAGTTGGTTGCCATTTCCTTCTCCAGGGGATCTTCCTGATCCAGGGATTGAACTGGCATCTCCTGCAGCTTCTGCATTGGCAGGTGGATTCTTTACCATTGAGCCACCTGTGAAGCCCTCATGTTTGAAACTGGTTCACATCAGAGATTTCTTTGTCTTTTGTCATTGTGCTGCTTTTCCTTGATTTTTGTATGCCTTCCAGTCTTTTTGTTGAAACTTTAACATCCTATTTAGAATAGCAGAGGCTGAGATTTTATGGCTGGAATTAGGCATGCCTTTTGTTGTTCTGGGTTTCCCTGATGGCTCAGCAGGTAAAGAACCCTCCTGCAATGTAGGAGACACAGGAGATGCAGGTTCAATCCCTGGGTCAGGGAGATCCCCTAAAATAGAAAATGGCTACCCACTCCAATATTCTTGCCTAGGAAATCCCATGGAAAGAGGAGCCTTGGTGGGCTACAGTCCTCGGGGTCACAGAGTCAGACACTGCTGAGTGACTAAGAACTTTCTTGTTCTAGGCTGTTAGTGTGAGATTTAGATTCTGTTTTTCTGGAGTTGAATAGGATTCGGTATTTGTTACTGCTGCTGCTGCTGTATGGTTATTATAAGTGCACCACTAACTTCAAATTCCTCTATAATTATTTTGTATTTAAAATGGGAGCTGGTTTGCAGAATGCTTTTTTCAATATCTGTTCCAATCTTAGTTGAAGTCTCTCCTTAATTCTATCACTCAGAGTGGCTCTCTCTATTGCTCCTGTTTCTCTGAAACCATATACTGCTGCTATTTGTTCTGCTAAACCTATTAGTCTGGTAGTAGAAGGAAGTATGGGCTTCCCTGGTGGCTCAGTGGTAAAGAATCTGCCTATAATTCGGGAGTCTCAGGAGACATGGGTTCAATCCCTGGGAAGGTCCCCTGGAGGAGGGCACAGCAACCCACTTCAGTATTCTTGCCTGGGAAATCCCATGGACAGAGGAGCCTGGCAGGCTGGAGTCCATAGGGTTGCAAAGAGTTGGACATGACTGAAGTGACTCAGCATGGCAGGAGGAAGTATGGAGCTTTCCTCTGCAATGAAGCCTCAGTCTTAGGAAGCACTGTGTCCACAGACTTAGGTTACTTCTCTGTATCCCTGCCCTTCTTCCACTTTTACTTACTGGCACAGCACATATTCCTGCCACTAACCCAGGAGGACAGGATTTTTTTTTTTCTATTGCCCTCCACCAGCTGCAATGACTTGTTTGTAAAGCTTATGAATAGTCAGTTTGTATTTTTAGAGCATATTTCTACAAGTCATAAATAGTTCATTTTAACTAGAAGTCCATTATAATCGCATATCTGGTCTCTCATACTTCCACCAAGAATAAAAATACAACCTAGTCAATTCAACAACAAAGTCAACTCATAGTTTGAATGAGTCTTTAACAGTGCCCTAAGGGAGAGTATTGTTTGTTGTCTTCCTTAACAGTTTAAGAACTTTATTCAATAAAGAAGGTGTTGTTGTTTAATCACTAAGTCATGACCGACTCTTTTGTGACCCCATGAACTATAGCCTGCCAGGTTGCTCTGTTCATGGGATTGCCCAGGCAAGAATATTGGAGCCAGTTGCCATTTCCTTCTCCAGGAGATCATCCCCAATCAGGGATTGAACCCATTTCCTGCTTGGATGATAGATTCTTTACCACTGAGCCAGCAGGGAAGCCAATGAAGAAATTAACTGCTGTTTCCATCTTCCCACAGCACTATAGTAATGTTTCCTCTGGACTCTTTTTCTTCCCATATTCCTGCACCCCTAGGAGTTCTTTCCTCATGTTAGCCCATAGTCAGCCTTTACCAATTACTTAAAAATTTCTAGCTGGATCATTTTTATCACTGTGGAATTCTGCAGATTCTGCTTCAGATAAGGTAGCATTAGCTACCTTACATCAAATACATAAATAGTGTTAGCTACATCATATCAAATAAGGTAGTGTGGCATTACTTGTTGTCTTTGGATTTCAGGTTAGTTGCTTGTCCTGTGAATTTTGCTCTATAAGTAGTTCAAGAAAAGATGTCAATTTGAATTTGAAGATTGTCCAGTGCTTTCATTTTTGTAGAATGGACATAGTTGTTTTCCATTTTTCTCCATCCTAAGCAGAAAAGGGTAATCTACAATGTGTGAAATAATTTTAACATTGCAGGGTGGAGAATAAATATGGCATGACCAGACAGCAGATGCAAGAAAACCAAGGAGTAGGTCTTTAGTAATTCAAAGGTAAGTGGGTGATTGCTTAGACTAAGGTAGTGATGGTGGAGGTAGAGATTAATTTACTCAAGAGATGAACAAGAAGTAAAATTAACATGTTTGATTACACATTGGATAATGTAGAGAAGAAAGATGAAGACAATTGTCCAAAATGAAGCCTTACTTCTGATCTTTAGGATAATGAGTCACTTCCCTAGTGTCCAGTGGTTAAGAATCCACTTTCCAATGCAGGTGACATGGGTTTGAACCTTGGTCGGGGGAACTAAGTTCCCACAAGCTGCAGGGCAACTAAGCTAGCTCACCACAACTGTTGAGCCCACACACCACGACTAGAGAGAAACCTGCATACGGCAACGAAGAGCCTGACCACTGCAATGAAAGATTTCACATGCTGAAAGGAAGATTCCATGTGCCACAACTAAGACCCCACACAGTCAAATAAATAAATTAAATAACTAAAAAAAAAAAAAATTTCTTCACAGTCCAACTCTCACATCCATACATGACCACAGGAAAAACCATAGCCTTGACTAGACGGACCTTAGTTGGCAAAGTAATGTCTCTGCTTTTGAATATACTATCTAGGTTGGTCATAACTTTTCTTCCCAGGAGTAAGTGTCTTTTCATTTCATGGCTGCAGTCACCATCTGCAGTGATTTTGGAGCCCAAAAAAATAAAGTCTGACACTGTTTCCACTGTTTCCCCATCTATTTCCCATGAAGTGATGGGATCTGATGCCATGATCTTCGTTTTCTGAATGTTGAGATTTAGGCCAACTTTTTCACTTGAAACTTTATGATTGAATGTATTTATTTATTATCATCCTTTCGCACCAATAATTGTGTTACTCAGACCAGAGTTTATCTCATAATTAGCATTCAATAAATATTTGAACAAATGAGTTTTTGTATGGCTAGCAACTATTGATCACCTGAAGTTGAGGACTAGGGCTTATCTGAAATTCATAAAATAATACTGAATAATTCCTGAAATATTGTAGAGGAAAATGAGATAACATCCTTTTTAAAATAAAAGAATCTTTTATTTTATTTTGTTCTGGGGACTCAATGGACATGAATTTCAGCAAACTCCGGGAGATGGTGAAGGACAGGGAAGCCTGCTGTGCTGCAGTCCATGGGGTCACAAAGAGTCAGACATGACTTAGTGACTGAGCAAGGACATAGCCGATTAACAAACAATGTTGTCACAGTTTCAAGAGAACAGCGAAGGGACTCAGCCGTACGTATATATGTATCCATTCTCTCCCAAAGGAGTTTTGAATGGCCTTTCATATACTGCTGTATTAAAGATGGATAACCAACAAGGACCTACTATATATAGTACATGGACCCTGATTAGTGTTATGTGGCAGCCTGGATAGGAGGGGAGTTGGAGAGATATCTTAATCATTAGTCTTGAAAGCACTGAAATGGGAAAGAAGAGCTGAAAGTTGGGTAGTAGAGAGGACAACATGGATAGTATACATGATTTTTTATGATCTGCTTAGGTAAAAACCAGAATTTGGATAATGAGGAAGTTAGGTGTGGATTAAAAATAAAGTCCTTCTCATGATTCATCTCTCTCTCTCCTCTTAATACCTCTTTTCTCAAATGCTTCTTATTAAAAGTGTTCATATCCTGGAGAAGAAGAAAGAAATCTAGAGAGACTTGGATATATTACCTATTCTCTTCTCATTAGTTGAATCTAATTATTTTAGTCATAATCAGTGCTTCTGTTTAGAGCCAGGAATTATTAGATGTATTCCTGTCAATACTTGCTGTTAATCTGGTGTCATATCCCATTCTCTTTGCTAATAAGTTAATAGAGAAGAGTGTTCAGAACTAAATGCATAAGGTCTAACAAGGTGTGTAACTATTGTACAATAACCTTAACTCAGGAAGCAAAAAAAAAAAAAAGATTTTAAACAAAGGGCATGATGCTTGGAAATCTTTGCTGTGCAGTTATTATAACTTAACTGTGCAACAGTTATATCACTTTTGTGAGATTTTAAAAAATTATAACATAAATTGTTAATAAAGGAAGAAAAACATTGGGAGGAATTGTAAAGAAAATGCCAATTTATGAAATAAGTTTTACTATTTTTAACTTCACTGCAGTTAATGTTGCAGTAGATGATAATTTCCTTGCCTGTTGGAGACTCGTTTTTAAAAACTGTCTTCCAAAATTAGGTGAAATACTATAACAGAACTTACTTTTCTTGAGCAAAGAGTTGAAATGATGGTTTATGAAAAGTGCTTATTAAACAAAATAGGAATACAAAGTTTAAAATTTCAAGCTCTTAGAGACACCAGCATTCAAACTTTTCAGAGCAGAAACTGAACAGTTCATAAGGCTGTCAGTAAGGAATATAAAGAACCCCAAATTAAACTAAATATGACTTTATAGCTTAATATCTATATTTAACTGCATGTAGGTGGTTCAGTAGAGGAGGCAGTCTATCGGTGCTAGAGTATCTTTAGGCTAATACTGTCTTTTTGCTACCCAAAAGAATATTATTCCAACCATGGTCCTTTCAGCAGTTGCTTCAGATTCAAATCTTTTAGAGGAATGGGGAAAGGCTTTACTAAGTGAATAATGAAAATTTCTTTAACTACTAATGCTCCAAGATGAGGACTTTGTCTTATGCAACTTTCCATTCCCTTAATCTTAAGGAAATGCTAGAGAAATTATAAGCTCTCAAAAAATAGTTTTTCAATCAACTAAATGTACTGAGATAAAATTAATTATATAACTTAGCTTTTTATTGAGGTAATGATATAATTGTACAATATTATGTGTTTCAGGTGTACAACATTGTAATTCACAATTTTAAAGGTTATATTCCATTTATAGTTATTATAAAATATTGGCTCTATTCCTTGTGCTGTACAATATATCCTGGTATTTATTTATATCATATATAGTAGTTGAACCATAAAGAAGGCTGAGCACAGAAGAACTGATGCTTTCAAATTGTGGTGCTGGAGAGGACTCTTGAGAGTCTGAAAGGAGATTGAACGAGTCTGTCCTAAGGGAAATCAACCCTGAATATTCACTGGAGATCAACTGATACTGAAGCTGGAGTACTTTGGCCACCTAATGTGAAGACCTGACTCATTGGAAAAGACACTAATGTTGGGAAAGAATGAAGACAAAAGGAGAAGACAGTGGCAGAGAATGAGATGGTGAAATAGTATCACTGACTCAGTGGGCATGAATTTGAGCAAACTCCAGGAGATAGTGGAGGATAGCCAAGGTCACTTTTATAAAACTTAACCAGAATTAAGCTTGATTTGTATAAGCCTTCTGACTGGGTTCCCTTCTGGAAGAAATATCAACCAGGCTAGCCTGGGGTTAATGTTAGAAAAAGGAAAGATGAGTCATCCTCAATAATATTCAAAATGGAAGTCCAAATTTTTAAAATAAATGTTTGATCTCCAATCATTTTCATTCTGAAAATCACCTGGAAGCAGGTGAAAATGATTATCACTTTCTGGGGACTGTTGTATTCAGTGACCAAATTGTGCTCCTAAGGCATATGACCTAGGGAAAGGGGAACTAGGGGAGGCAGTTTTTGTGATAAAAGGTGCATTGTTGTCAGATGGTAAATGGCCTGAAAAGGCAAAAACATAACATATATTTGTTTCAAGGGTTACCATGAATTCAGCTGCCCAGTAGCTCAAAAAATGTCAACATTGGTGAACCAGACCCAGGCATTTTGAAGAAGCTCTGAGCATCAAGGTCTCCATTGAGCCAGGAGCTTAGCTTCCTGTTAAGGAGTAAGGGATAAAGTTTCATCCAGAAGAATAGCTGCCACTTTTGTATGTATAACTGAGATGCCACTGGGGCCAGACAGGGTACATCCTTGAATGTATAATTCCTAATTGATAAATAATGCTTTTTGATCCATTCCCACTACTAGTCATTGAGTCAAAATTAAACCACTTAAAATGAAATGTCAGATCAGAGTTGCATAACACCTCCGTGGACCAGACATTAAGTTTTGACAAAGAGCTCAGGAGCAAGCTAGTAGCTGATTTCCTACAGTGTGCCTGGCAGCATGTCAAGGAGGACACAAGTTTAAAACCCAAAAGGCTCCTGCCAGGTGAAGGCTGCCTCCCTTTGCTAGAAGCTCCGGTTGTCAAAAACATGTTTTAGAGACTCATACCATCCCCAGTACCCAATGTGCCCAATATGGTGCTGGACCTCCTTTTTGGTGATGAGGAACCAAAGACACAGCAGTTGTTCTTTGATTGCTGGATGGACTCAGCGTTGTGAATCCATCCTTTCAGTCCTGAGAAGATTTACTTGTCAAATATGAGTCTTCTCAGGATGATTAGCTACTCCTGGTGGCAGAAATATGATAACTCATCAGGGCTTATCTGGGCTATTGAGACTGAAATTTCTGACTTAACAAACAAAAAGACATTACCTCTATAATGAAAACTTTTAATATCCTATTCAATCAGGAAGCCCCTCTGGTGGTAAGTGGCACTAGCACGTCTCTCTACCTGCAACTCTTCCTAAATTTCAATAGGCTCTTTTGGTACTTATATGACAAGGAGGTACATGTGTATAAGACACCAACTTGTAGAAGCAGCAAAAACAACACACCAGGTCTCATTAGCCTTTCTCCTCCATCTGATCCCTGCCCCCAAACCTATCAGAGAGATCCAGACACCCCTTCTCCTCTGGGTTTGTGTAGGATGGAGACTATGCCCTCATACCTAACAGAACTATAGGAGACAGAATCTTTCCCTTTCCAGTATTCCCCAGCATACTGAGGAAATAGCTGAGGCTGGGGACTAGTGTGGGCAAGGGAACAGGGTTGGAGAGAGAGAAAGAGAGCCTTCATGATCACGAGAAAGGCACATTTGTTTTCAGTGCCAGTCAACAAGGCACTTCCGGTTTTGAGTGACTGTATCATGATTCAGCCAAAAGAACTTCTAAAGCGTTTACATCCAAAGCTCTCTGTTAGATTTAGAGCCTGCTTGACTCCTTCTCTTCCTGCCTGGAAGAAAGAGAACAACAACTCACATACACCACTGAGCAGCTTGTTTCTACCTTACTTCCTGGCTCTCAGCCTTGCTGAAACATAAGATAGGAAGAGTCCCTGACTCTCCCATTTCACCCACTACTCGAGAGAGAGCATTTGCTACTGGATCCTGAGAAGGCTCCTCAGACCCCCTAACCCAGTCCACAAAGAGGCATTGTTCTTTCTTCTTCCAGAAAACATTGCGTGTCTCTGTCAGCATCTCATCCTTGTCACCAAAACTCATAAACTTGGAAGGGTCTGAGATCTTACTCTTCTGACAAGCTAACAAGTTAGCCTGCTACAGTTTCTTCGCTGCTAGCAGAAGATACCCAGTTCCTGGGTTAGAGACAAAGGACTTTATTACTCATGGCAGAGTGAAAAAGACAAAGCTTCATGTGTGCATTGGGTCTTTGTCCCTAACACTCCACAGGGCTCAAGTGGATGCTAAACACAATATCTATGCTTGTGTCATAACTGAGGAACTCTGCACTTAGGAAACCCTCGTGTTTTAAAGAGGCTGTTAGCAGAACTGCCCAATCTTCATACTGAAGGAACACTTAATCTCTGTTTTCTCAGGCTGTTTCCTATGCAAACATCCACCAAAAGAGAGTCCAGAACATTGACCTGAAAATGAGATGTGCAGAGAGAGCCATAAAGAACTGTCTTCCAAAACCTTTTCACCTGATACTCCATGGTTAAGAAGCACTCTCTATCAGAGATCAGTAGCTAGTCAAACCACTAGCTATTTTTCAAAAGGAGAAAAAATATCTCACAAAGATGAAATGGTTTCATCTCAAACCCAGAAGAATTCTGCTGTGATTATTGTACATGGGCTTATTACAAGCCCCATATAACCTGCCTTAGATCTTGTGGTAGGCAGAATAATCCTCCTCCCACCTAAAAAAGATGAGTACACCCTAATCCCTGCATGCATGCATGTTCAGTTGCTTTGGTGGTGTCTGACTCTCTATGACCCCATGGACTGTCGCCCATGAGGCTCCTCTGTCCATGGGACTCTTCAGGCAAGAATACTGGAGTGGGTTGCCATACTCTTTTCCAGGGGATCTTCCTGACACAGGGATCAAACCCAGATCTCCTGCATTTCAGGCAGATTCTTTTACTGTTGAACCACCAGGGAAGCGCTCCTAATTCCTGGAATCTGTAAATTTTTAACCTTACAGGGTGAGGGGAATTAAGGTTGCTCAGGCTTATAAAAGCATCATCCTGATCTCTGCCTTCTTCACATTTAAGTTCTTCCTACGTGTATCCAATTTCCCTTTATTTAAAAGAACATAAGCCATATCTGATTAGTGAAAGTGTTAATTGCTAAGTCATGTCTGACTCTTTGCAACCCCATGAACTGTAACCCACCAGGCTTCTCTGTCCATGGAATTCTCCAGGCAAGAATACTGGAGTGGGTAGCCATTTACTTTTCCAGGGGATCTTCCTGACCTAGGGATTGAACCCTGATCTCCACCACTGCAGGCAGATTCTTTACTGTCTGAGCCACCAGGGTCCACCTACTGTAGTATGACTTCATCTTAACTTATATCTACAATGACCCTATTTCCAAATAGGTTGCATTCTGAGATACAGGGAGCTAGAACTCCAATATACACGTTTGGAGGGGATATAATTCAATTCATTATAGTATTCTCAGCTATCTTTACTAGTGACAACTTTGTGTAAAACTAGGGATTTAATGTTATTAATTGTCAATCCAATATCATTTTCTCCCACTAAAGAGTTTAGGTTTGTCAGATTGTCAGGTAATAATGTCTAATATAATAATCTACATGAAATGTTTAATGAAAGCAATTACTGAAACATTTATGTAGTTAAACATCATTTAATTGTCTTCCCACAAAATGGCAGTATAACCAGAAAAGTTCAAATTATTATCAATGGAAGAATCTCTGTAAATCGGGGAGCTTTAGTAATTATTATTATCAGACTAAGTCAAACAATACAGTTTAATTTTTGTATTATAATATCAATATGATGTTTTTCATGGGCTCTGATTAATAGTAAAAAATAATATATGTATTATGTATTGAGTACCATTTTTAAGTGGCTTTGTAAGCATCTTTGCTTTAAGATTGGTATGGAAGAGAGTTCGGCCTTGTGTTTAAAATAAAAGGAACCCTTGCAATAATCGTTCTGGGGAAACTTGTAGAAGATGTAGTATTCATTTAATTTTCTTTCTCACTTTTCTTTTGCCCTGGTCGTGATTTAAAAACCCATTGAGAAAGTACTGTGCAAAATACCGCATGGTACTAGGTGCTAAAAATGAAAGCCCTACTATTAAAGACCTCACAGTTCAGGAAGGGGAATTACAACCATAGGTTAATAATGGTAATATATGGTATTTCTGCTTCTGATCAAGCAGAAATACCATAGGTTAATAATGGTAAAATATGGCATTTCTGCTTCTGATCAAGATGAAGTAACAGGAATTTAGCTTCCTGCTGAAACAATTCAAAAAAGGACAAAATCTTAAGACATGGAACACCAGACAACAAAGGACAGTGATTCCTAAGAAATGAAAAATTAATCTTTGTTGCTGTATCCAGTTGTGTCCCACTCTTTGTGATTCCACGGACTGGAGCCTGCCAGGCTCCTCTCTCCATGGAATTTCCCAAGCAAGAATACTATAGCAGGTAGCCATTTCCTACGCCACGGGATCTTCCCAACCCGAGGATCGAATCTGGGTCTTCTGTATTGCAGGCAGATTCTTTACCATCTGAGCCACCAAGGAAGCCGATTGCTCAGACTAGTCAGAAGTGGGCCCAAAGTAGCCACAGACTAAAAGCTGCTTTTTTCTAGTTTAACAAAATTTAAAACCAAGAGCCCAAAGGGTCAAACTCCTTTCGAGTAACTGAAATGTCTCTCAGAACAAAGCCACGCAAAAATATCCATACCTCGCAAGGTTACATTTACAGGGTCTGGCACCCAATCAAATCTTATCAGGCATACAAAGAAGCTGGAAAGTATGACCTATATGAGAAAAATAATTTGATGTGAGCTGTAATATTGGGGGTATACATAAGCAATGATGGCGTACAGAGGAAAGGATATTGAACTCTGCTTGCTCAGTATGCCTGAGACAGTTATTTAGGGAAGGCTTCCTGGAAGAGGAGAGAGCCGATGTGAAAATTAATGAATAAGTAGGTGTTAGCCAGCTGAACGGAGAAGGCAATGGCACCCCACTCCAGTACTCTTGCCTGGAAAATCCCATGGACAGAGGAGCCTGGTAGGCTGCAGTCCATGGGGTCGCTAAGAGTCGGATACGACTGAGCGACTTCACTTTCACTTTTCACTTTCATGCCTTGGAGAAGGAAATGGCAACCCACTCCAGTGTTCTTGCCTGGAGAATCCCAGGGATGGCGGAGTCTGGTGGGCTGCCGTTTATGGGGTCACACAGAGTTGGACACGACTGAAGCGACTTAGCAGCAGCAGCAGCAGCAGCCAGCTGAAGGTAAAAGACTTTTGTGACACAGACCACAAGCTGTACCATACAGAGAGACATGGAATTACAGATTCTCTATGGCTAAACAACATACAAGTGGTTCAGTGTGGCTGAAGACAGGGAGAGGCAAGAGAAGACCTGGAGTCAGAACTTGAAGTGGGTCCTGTTAGGCAAATGTTTTCTGTCAAGGTCCAGAGAGTAAATATTTTAGTATTTACAGACCACATGCAGCTCGATGCACACTCTGTGTGTGTGTCTGTGTCTATGTATGTGTGTGTCCCTTGGACCATAGATTGCAGACCCCCCCACCCATAGGTGTGAGCGATGACTGAGAGCTTTTCAAAAAGAAAAGACCTGTTAGGTATGTTTAGGATCATTTAGCCAAATGTGGGGAGGATGCATCAGGCAGGGAGATGGAGAACTCTCGTGCTAGCCCTATTGAGAGAGAAAGGGGTGGGGGTGGGGGCTGGTTTCACATTCTGAAACGCTGCACAAAAGTGTTTAATATAGGGTTGTATCCTAGACTAGGGGATTATCAGCATACATTGGATTGGCCAAAAAGTTTGTTCAGATTTTCCTCTAGCATCATATGGAAAAATTTGAATGAAATTTTGGCTAACCCAGAATCTCAGTTAAACCTGGGGTGTAGATAAGACCATGGAGGGAGAACAAGGTGAGGGAGAAGAGTTTTGATTGAAAGACTATGTATTTAGTGGTAAGGAATCTGCAGTGGTAAAGAATCTGCCTGCCAATGCAGAAGACTTGGGTTAGATCCCTGATCTGGGAGGATCCCCTGGAGAAGGAAATGGCAATCTACTCCAGTATTCTTGCCGAGGAAATCTCATGGACAGAGGAGCCTGGCGGGCTACTGTCCATGGGGTCACAAAAGAGTCAGACACGACTTAGGGACTCGACAACAGTATGTATAGACACATTTACTTGTAGAGCATTCATCCTTAGTATAACCCTGTATAGCAGATTTCATGACCCCTGTTTTACAGACGGAGAACCCAAAGCTCAAGGGGCTGTGCAGCTTATCCAGAGCCACCAAGTAGAGGACAGACTTGGAATGTAAAACCAGTCCACTGGGTCTGAAAGCTCTTACTCTATTCTCAGTGGATACTCCTCTCAACTTTCCTTATGATCTGGAGCTGGTGGCCTTCCACTGCCACTGATGCCTTTATCCACAGCACTCACCTCCTCACTTTGCCTTCAGCTATTTGCAAGTGGTCCGGAGACACAAGACCTCGCCAAGCTGCTCACAAAGGAAACAGTCCCTGTCTTGCTGCCCAGAGCCTATTCTGCCACCATTTCCAAAGGGTACAACATCCTTCTTGGCAATCTATTTTGCCACCAAGTCCTTGAATTTCAACCAACCCCATTGCCCTGCTACGAATCCTTCCAAACTTAAAAATTCATACAGTTCATACGCACAGAACTCACAGGATCCTTGAGACACTCTACTGTAGTGAGGAATTTCTAAAAGTCAGTCCTAGCACTGCAACTGTTCACAAAGAGAAACTGGCCAATATTCATAATTCTACAAACATATGGTAAGGCAGAGCATATTTTAAATATCAAGAACATTTACTCGAGACCTTCCCAAATGGTTTCAAAATTTTATTTGGGGTTTGGACACGGATCAAAACCTGTATTTACCTGAGAGATCATGGCCTGCCTAAACCTTTGAGGCACACACATTTTTCCTTAAATATACAAGTTAATTAGATTAATTAAGTTTTGCATCCAGTTTTGCACTGAAACTGGGAACGGCTTTGATAGATAGACAGTACTTCACTAAAGTAACTCTAACATACTTCTCTTAACACAAGTTTCATTTTTATTTGTTCAGCACGAAAAACAAACACTAAACATATGGAAGGATAACAGGGGGTGCTGAAAACTGAAAAATATTTTATGTAGGTTTAATTTTGGTTACATAGGACTTAATGTTTTGAAGGATTTAGTGCAGATTTTTCTTCAATCCTAGGGAATTTGCTGATATGAGAAAAATAGAATTGTGTTTGTTCTTGAATAAATACAAGCTTTGGGAGAAAGGCAGCACTGTAGATTCATTTTACTAACAGGAATCTGAAAGAAACAGAGGAGGGCATAGTTCACAGATTTATTTCAACACTGTAAGCAAACTTGACTCCCAATTTTTTTTTTCCTAATATTTTCCAGATCTGTTCTAAAACTATAAGTTGAATAGAAATACTAAACAGAAATGATTTAGGAATTAAGATTGACTCTGTAAGAATCTTTAGTAGCATGAATCATGAAACAGTGAAATTATATAAATGCGATATAAATATAGTTTTTAGTTTAACAACAAAACATTTGCAATGCCATAGATTGCTTTCAAGTACTTAGCGCTAATTTTCTGAATTCCGACCTTCTCTCCATCCCTATTTTGCCCATATGTCCTACCTGACTTCTTTCTTGAAACCCCATTGTTTCCACTGAGTTGTCCTTCCCTGTTCAAAGTATCTAAAATTCAGCTTTTCACAGGAAATTTACTTTGATTACAGGGTAAGTAGGGATATACAGAGATGGGAAAAATGAAAATGACCTCTTTTTTTTCCAGCAGAGTCATAAACATCTGACGGTTCTTTGTCATTGTATTTAAATAAAATGAATTGTAAAGCCTCCCAAGACAAACACCTTATTATGCCTTGTTACATCTCTTCATACTTTTTCCAGGAATGTAGCTTATGGATAAGTATTCCTATAATATTAAATTCATGGACAAATTTATTCCTTTTCATTAAAGGATTTAAAAGAGAGTGATGTTTTATTCTGTATGAAATTAAATTTGTTACATGTGGATACATATATATATATTAGACTATTATTTTTCTGTGTTTAAATGTAGCATTTTAAATATTCGTTTTTAATGGCAAACATAATAGCATATTTTGTCTTTAGAACAGTATTGTTTCTGTGAAACATGAGATCTCTTGAAGATTTATAAGCTTTGAGAAATATGAATATAATAAAAGAAGCCAATGTCACTGACATATCGTGAACACCCACCACTTGTTTTTTAAATAGTAAATGCAAAACACATTCTAATTAGTAGCTATAATCCTGTTACTTGAAAGATTTATCATGTTGACTTTACTGCAAGTGTACCACCTTAGAGATCAGAAATTTCTAGTGAAGTGAAGATTTGCTCTACAAATAAAAGAAGATATGGCTGCATATAAAACTGGGTGTGTGCATAATTGAAAAAGCTATAGAAATGAAAATGGGGAGGGAACCAGCAATTCCTGGAATTGATGCCCATTGAATCTCTGCCCATTTCTAAAAAAGAACCTTGAAAAAAACAGATTCTGGCAAAATATTGGTTTCCATTACTTTTCATTTTCTCTTGCCAGGATCAGAACCAGATGTTCTGTAATATAGCAAAGTCTGTTCTATTGGCATTTTTGGTCATATTAACTTCAGGAACTACTGGAAATTTTATGTGAGAAGATTCACAGGTGATTAGCATCCAAATTTCCTGAGACTTCAGGGGTTTTGACGGGGTTGGAGAAGCGATGGCATACAGAGAAAGTGTCCAAATATCCTATGTTCTCTTCTTGATGTGCTCATATTCATAATGAAATACATATGCTCATATAACTCATCTTACAACATATGGTACAATATAATTGAAGAAAGTCTATGCAATTATTTCACCCCTCCAAAAAAAGAAAACAGTTCTACATTATTAATAAAAATAAATCAGGGCTTTGGTGTGTGCTAGAGATACAGATTTCAAATATAGCCTCTACAAATGTCCTACAAGTTTAAGTGGAAATAAGAATGGAACATTGTACAACCAGGTTGCCGTTTAGGTGTCATTTCCTCTTTTTACCCCCAACTCTTATATCTAAAGTAAATGATTTCAAAACTGACAACTCACACATTGAGAACTTGAATTATGTGGGTGATCATAATCAAAATTGGATCCATTGCTTTCATTCTCTGCAAATTTTGTCATCTCAGTTAATGGTGGGAGTGTCTTTTAAAAGGCAATAGCATATTTAAAAGTACTCCCCTGCCCCCAAAACACACACTTACTATATTTGAAGAGCTGATCAAAGTGCTCTTATTTAATAGCATTTCTAGGCTATCCTGGCAATTTCTACCGTAGACCACCCTGGAGGCTCTCTCTTGCTGTTCTAGCAAATTGACACAGCATTGACTATGTAAGTTTCAACTGGATATGTTTATAAATTAAATTTTATAATATATATTGTTTAAGGCAGTGAAAGAAAGCATGTATATTAGTAAAGAGAAACAGAAAAAATTAGATAATAATATTTCACTTTAGTGAAATTACCTTTCTGAAGAGGCTCCCAATTTTTCATTCTATTGGCTATTCCTATGGTGTTGTGGGGATGAATATGCTGAGACAGTAAGTCTCCTATAAGAGAGGGAGAAGTCTTATGCTGCTGCTGCTGCTAAGTCACTTCAGTTGTGTCCGACTCTGTGAGACCCCATAGATGGCAGCCCACCAGGCTCCCCCCTCCCTGGGATTCTCCAGGCAAGAACACTGGAGTGGGTTGCCATTTCCTTCTCCAATGCATGAAAGTGAAAGGTGAAAGTGAAGTCACTGAGTCAATGTCCAACTCTCAGCGACCCCTTATATTTAGGTCTTTAAACCATTTTGAGTTTATTTTTCTCTATGGTGTTAGGGAATGTTCTAATTTCATTCTTTTATATGTTAGTGTCCAGTTTTCCTACATCAGTGGCACAGTGGTAAAGAAACTGCTTGCCAATGCAGGAGAAACAAGAGGCTCAGGTTCAATCCCTGGGTCAGGAAGGTCCCCTAGAGTAGGAAATGGCAATCCATTCCAGTATTCTTGCCTGGAAAATTCCGTGGACAGAGGGGCCTGATGGGCTGTGGTCCATGGGTCACAAAGAGTTGGATATGATTGAGCATACGCACAACCTGTCCAGTTTTCCCAATACCATTTATGGAAGAGATTGTCTTTTCTGTGTTTCTCCTTTGTATATTCTTGCTTCTTTTGTCATAGATTAATTGACCAGAAGGGTGGGGGCTTATTTGGGGATCTCTATTCTGTTTCATTGATCTATGTTTCTGTTTTTGTGTCAGTACCGTGCTGCTTTGATTATTGAAACTCTGTGGTGGTGATGGTTTGTTTGGTCACTAAGTCATGCCTGACTCTTGCAACCCCGTGGACTGTAGCCCACCAGGCTTCTCTGTCCATGGGATTTTACAGGCAAGGATACTGGAGTGGATTGCCATTTCCTTCTCCAGGGGATCTTCCTGATCCAGGAATTGAACCAGGGTCTCCTGCATTGCAGGCAGATTCTTTAAACTTTGTAGTCTAGTCTGAAGTCAGTGAGCGTGATTCTTCCAGCTCTGTTTTTCTTTCTCAAGATTGTTTTGGTAGTATGGGGGTCTTTTGTGTTTCCATACAAATTTAAAAAATTATTTGTTCCATTAAAAACACCTTTGGTATTTTGATAGGGATAGCACTGAATCTGCAGATTTCTTTTTGGTAGTACAGTCATTTTTTTTATAATATTAATTCTTCCAATCCAAGAATATGGTATATCTTTCCATCTGTTTGTGTCATCTTTAATTTCTTTCATCACTGTCTCATAGTTTTCTGAATACAGGTATTTTGCTTCCTGAGGTGGGTTTATTTCTAGGTATTTTACTCTTTTTGTTGTGATAATAAATGAGATTGCGTCCTTAATTTCTCTTTTTGATAGTTTGTTAGTGTCTAGAAGTGCAACAGATTTCAAGACATTAATTTTATATCCTAAAACTTTATCAAATTCATTGATAAGCTCTAATAATTTTCTGATGGCATCTTTAGAATTTTCTATATATAGTATTATGTCATTTGCAAACAGTGACAGTTAAACTCCTAGAGAAAAACTTAGGGAGAACACTCTAACTATAAATCATAGCAATATTTTCTGGATCTGTCTCCAAAAGCAGAGGAAATAAAAGCAAAATTAAACAAAAGGGATCTAATTAAACCTAAATAAAAGCTTTTGCACATCAAAGGAAACCATCAACAAAGCAAAAGACAATCTACTGAATAGGAGAAAAATTTGGCAAATAATATGGCTAATAAGGGGTTAATACCCAAAATATAGAAATAGCTCATACAATTTAACATCAAAAAAAAAAAAAAAAATCCAATTAAAAACTGAGCAGGAGAATTGAATAGCCACTTTTCCAAAGAAGAAATGCAGATGGCCAACAGGCCCATGAAAAGATGTTCAACATTGCTAATCATCAGGGAAATGCAAATCAAAACCACAATGAGATAGCACCTCACACCTGTCAGAATCTATTGTCAAAAAGAACACAAATAATGAATGTTGGCAAGGATGTGGAGGAAAGGGAACTCTCATACACTGTTGTTGGGAATGTAAATTGGTGCAGCCACTGTGGAAAACAAACTGGAGGTTTCTCAAAAAAATAAAAATAGTACTGCCATATGACCCAGCATTCTACTCCTGAGTGTATGTTAGTTGCTCAGTCATGCCTGACTCTTTGTGACCCCATGGACTGTAGCCCACCAGGCTCCTCTGTTCAGGGGATTTCCCAGGCAAGAATAATGGAGTGGGTAGCCTTTCCCTTTGCCAGGGGGTCTTCTTGACACAGGGATTGAACCTGGGTCTCCTGCATTGCAGGCAGATTCTTTACCATCTGAGCCACCAGGGTAACACTTACTCCTGGATATATATATGAAAAAAATGGAAACACTAATTTGAAAAGATACATGCACCAAATATTCATAATTGTATTGTTTATAATTGCCAAGACATGGAAGCAACCTATATATGTGTGTGTGTGTGTGTGTATTTACACAATGGAATACTACTACTCAGTCATATGGAAGACTGAAATTTTGCCATTTTCACCAACATGAATGAACTTGAAAAATATTATACTAAGTGAAGTCAGATAGTAAAAGACAGATAGTGTATGATATCACTTATATCTGGAATCTAAAAATACAACAAACTAGTGAATATAACAAAAAAGAGGTGACTCACAGATATACAGAACAAACGAGTGGTTACCAGTGGGGAGAGGAAGGGAGAGAGGGACAATATAGAGGTATGGGACCAAGAGGTACTAACAATTGTCAACAAAATAGACTACTGATATAAGGATATATTGTACAACACAGGGAATAGAGCCAATATTTTATGATAACCGTAAATGGAGTATAGCCTTTAAAAGTTGCAAATCATTGTATTGTATACCTGTAACATAGTATCATACATCAACGATACTTCAATCAAAAAAAGTGGGAGAGGAAGGGGATCACTAAAGTGTCAAACTTTTCAACTCCACCTCAATCCACACCCAAAGAACGTTTTATGGATGAGCTTCCAGCATCACGTTTCATTCCCTGTGGGAAGAATGAGGATCGGAAAAGGTTCCAATGGAACTAGGAAGGCTATGACTGGATATTCAGAGTCCCTAATGACAAGGCTGGAAGGTTGAGCTGGAGTTCTGACATTTCTCCCAATTCCCTATAGTAGAGCTTCTGTGATCAGATCAATGTGAAATTTGAGGCAAGACTGCTCCCAAACATATTAAACTCATAATCTATCAAAAGACACAGCAATGCAAATTCTCTTTGAATAGAATTTTTCCTTAATATTTACCAGTGAACATTACCTTCAGTTCAGTTCAGTCACTCAACTGTGTCCCTTTGCAACCCTAAGGACTGCAGCAGGCCAGGCTTCCCTGTCCATTACCAGTTCCCAGAGCTTGCTCAAACTCATGTCCATCGAGTTGGTGATGCCATCCAACCATCTCATCCTCTGTCGTTCCCTTCTTCTCATGCCTTCAATCTTTCCCAGCATCAGGGTCTTTTCCAATGAGTCAGTGCTTTGCATCAGGTGGCCAAAGAATTGGAGCTTCAGTTTCAGCATCAGTCCTTCCAAAATTTAGGACTGATTTCCTTTAGGATTGACTGATCTACTTGCAGCCCAAGGAACTCTCAAGAGTCTTCTCCAACACTGCAGTTGAAAAGCATCAGTTCTTTGGCACTCAGCTTTCTTTATGGTCCAACTCTCACATCTGTACATGACTACTGGAAAAACCATAGCTTTGACTAGATGAACCTTTGTCAACAAAGTAATGTCTCTGCTTTTTTAATATACTATCTAGATTGGTCATAGATTTTCTTCCAAGGAGCAAGTGTCTTGTAATTTCATGGCTGCAGTCACCATCTACAGTGATTTTGGAGTCCAAGAAAATAAAATCTGTCATGGTTTCCATTGTTTCCCCATTATTTGCCATGAAGGGATCGGATGCCATGATCTTATCCAGGAATTAGTTGATAATTCACTAAAAGACAGAGAGAAACATACCTATGTGAGGGCCTTCCTGGGGGGCTTGATTGTTAAAATTGTAGGGTATAGGATAAATTGAATGGAAAAGAGAGCTGATGAGGTAGAGGGCAAGGTGTTAATGTCTAGTCTCTACCTGTTTCACAATTTTTCCTTAAATTGGGTTTGACAATGAGTCTCAAAATTAAATTCAGACATGTCACAGCTTGCCAATGCTGTGAATAATGCTTTGTTTTTCTCCATTCACACTGCCTAGGGATGGATTACAAAGGTTTATTACTATTCTAATTTCTAAAATGGTAAATTACCTTTGGAAAGAAGCAGAGTCCCTTCCAGAAGGTAGGTTTTGGAATCTCTGGAAGCATCATGAGATATTTTTTCTTAAAAGGCTGGCAAAATGCACATTGCCTGAGGAAAGATTTTGTTGCCATATTTGCCAGAGTATAAAATATAATTATACCCTCTGAACCAATATGCTTCCAGCTGCTCCCAAATATCTAATCAGCATTGATCTCAATTACTCTCCCACCTTCCCTGATAAAAGAGATTGTCAGACTTTGACACCAAGGAAATTGTAGGTGGCCTTCTTGACTATCTGACAGTCCCCTGGGGTGGTGAAAGAGAATGTAAATAGACCCAACCTGGAGGAGAGTGGAGAGCAGTACTCAAATACATTACAATAGGAATGTATTATAGTCAACAGATAGGATGATCAGAAAATTCATTTGATCTGAAAGTTTAAAAGAAAGCAGCCTATTCTCCTTAGTAGTGAAGGCTGTGAAAGAAAGAAAGTGATGGTTCTGGTTCAGAAAGGTGGCAAATAGTGTAATAAATTATGCCCTCATCCTGGCTGGGCATCCTGGGAGTCAGTTGGGTTTAGGATTCAAGGAGTTGAGAACTCACAGTTGCGACAGAGCTGCCCAAGCTGACTCACGTGATTGTTAATTACCCTTCCTCCCTGTAGAACTACAGCAGAAGTGTGAGCTGTGAGAGCTGAGAGCATCATCACTGGGTGGACTGGTTGTTGTTGTGTTTAGTAGCGAAGTCATGTCTGGCTCTTTTGTGACTGACTCCATTGACTGTAGCCAGCCAGGCTCTTCTGTCCACAGGATTTTCCAGGCAAGAATTCTGGAGTAGGTTGCCATTTGCTTCTCCAGGGGATCTTCCTGACCAAGGGATGGAACTCATATTTTCTGCATCGGCAGGCAGATTCTTTACCATTGAGCAACCTGGGAAGCCCCAGGTGGACTGGATTCACCTGTCACATGTGATACCACATGGTAGCACAAAGCCAGAGCAGCAACAGACTAGGACACTCCAGTGTTCTCCCTGCTGGGCAGTGTCTAAGTCCTGAGATTAACAAAGGATCTATTGGAAGAAAGAAGCAGATATTTTCTGGCTGATATGACTGACATGTGGGTCTGCTATTGGAGTTTATGGGGAAGTTTATGCTGATAGTCTTCATTAGAGACACTCTCATCTCTCAGATTATAAAAGCAAAAACTAGGATAGGAGAAAGATAGTCATAACTAAAGTTGCACAGAAATTTAGCCCCATGACAGGAAGTAGAATCCAATCACAATATCTCATCCAGGGTTCTATTCATTACACTAGACAACATTTTGGTGGGGGGAGACTTTCGTTTTTATTTTTTATTGAAGTAGAGCTGATTTACAACATCTTGGGTGTACAGCAAAGTGAATATTCAAAGCATAAACTTATTCAGATTCTTTTCCATTATAGCAAGATATTGAAAAGAGTTCCCTGTCCTATACTGTATGCCCTTGTTATTTATTTTATATGCAATAGTATGTATATGTTAATCTCAAATTTCCAATTTATTCCTCCCTTTATCTGTCCCCTTTGGTAACCATAAGTTTAGATTTTTCTGAAGTTCAACAACCTTGACATTGCTCTTTGAGGATTGCTGACTTCATACATTTATCATTCATTTTTTTCACTTGCTCAATAAATAACTATCAAACAACTATTACGTATCAATGTGAAAGTGAAAGCCGGTCAGTCATGTCCGACTCCTTGAGACCCCATGCACTGTAGCCTGCCAGGCTCCTCTGTCCATGGAATTCTCCAGGCCAGAATCCTGGAATGGGTGGCCACTCCCTTCCCCAGGGGATCTTCTCAACTCAGGGATTGAACACAGGTATCCACATTGCAGAAGGATTCTTCACTGTCTGAGCCACCAGGGAAGCACATTACATACCAAATGCTCTCCTAAATTCCAGGAATACAGAAGGGAAAAATACACATTGTCTATCTTTGTACAGCTTTTTTTTTTTTTTTTTTGCACACTCATGTTCAGAGAAATAAAAGCCATGTTGAAAGCCATGACAAACAGAACATCTCAAAACCAAAAATCATGCTCAACAGCTGCACATGATCAGTAAATTCCATCTTCTGAACACTGTCTGATCAAACACTCCACCCTCATAAGCTTGTCATGATCATTGGACAAGAGAACATTTGTGGACTAACAAGAGTCAGGTAAGGGGTCATTGCAATCAAAGCTTGTTTCCCATACTCATCTTTTATCTTCTGTGTCCTCTGGTATTTTTTCAAGAGTGGCATCATCTCTTCACCTGAGTGACACAATCGGCTTCCTCAGTGTTTTCTCTTCCTCTTTTCTCTTAAAACTTCATTCCCTTCAGAAAAGGATATAAATTGATAATGAGAGTTTTAAAAAAATTTATTGGTGTATACTTCCTTTACAATGTGTTATTTTTGGCTGTACAGCGAAGTGAATCAGCCATATATATACATATAACCTCTCTTTTTTTGGATTTCCTTCCCATTTAGGTCATCATAATTCCAAAAGATACATGCCCCCCAATCTTTATTGCAGCACTATTTACAATAGCCAGGACATGGAAGCAACTTAAATGTCCATCAACAGAGGAATGAATAAAGATGTGAAACACATATACAATAGAATATTCAGTCAGTTCAGTTCAGTTCAGTTCAGTCGCGACTCCTTGTAACCCCATGAATTGCAGCACGCCAGGCCACCCTGCCCATCACCATCTTCCGTAGTGCACACAAACTCACGTCCATTGAGTCGGTGATGCCATCCAGCCATCTCATCCTCTGTTGTCCCTTCTTCCTCCTGCCCTCAATCCCTCCCAGCATCAGTCTTTTCCAATGAGTCAACTCTTCTCATGTGGTGGCCAAAATACTGGAGTTTCAGGTTTAGCATCATTCCTTCCAAAGAACACCCAGGACTGATCTCCTTTAGAATGGACTGGTTGGATCTCCTTGCAGTCCAAGGGACTCTCAAGAGTCTTCTCCAACACCACAGTTCAAAAGCATCAATTCTTCAGCACTCAGCCTTCTTCACAGTCCAACTCTCACATCCATACATGACCACAGGAAAAACCATAGCTTTGACTAGATGGACCTTAGTCAGCAAAGTAATGTCTCTGCTTTTGAATATGCTATCTAGGTTGGTCATAACTTTCCTTCCAAGGAGTGTCTTTTAATTTCATGGCTGCAATCACCATCTGCAGTGATTTTGGAGCCCCCCAAAATAAAGTCTGACACTGTTTCCACTCTTTCCCCATCTATTTCCCATGAAGTGATGGGACCAGATGCCATGGTCTTCATTTTCTGAATGTTGAGCTTTAAGCCAACTTTTCCACTCTCTTCTTTCACTTTCATCAAGAGGCTTTTTAGCTCCTCTTCACTTTCTGCCATAAGGGTGGTGTCATCTGCATATCTGAGGTTATTGATATTTCTCCCGGCAATCTTGATTCCAGCTTGTGTTTCATCCAGCCCAGCATTTCTCATGATGTACTCTGCATATAAGTTAAATAAGCAGGGTGACAATATAGAGCCTTGACGTACTCCTTTTCCTATTTGGAACCAGTCTGTTGTTCCATGTCCAGTTCTAACTGTTGCTTCCTGATCTGCATATAGGTTTCTCAAGAGGCAGGTCAGGTGGTCTGGTATGCCCATCTCTTTCAGAATTTTCCACAGTTTATTGTGATTCACACAGTCAAAGGCTTTGGCATAGTCAGTAAAGCAGAAATAGATGTTTTTCTGGAACTCTCTTAATTACTCAGCCTTAAAAAGGAATTAAATTGTGCTATTTTCAGGGATGTGGATGGACCCAGAGACTGTGATAGATAGTGAAGTAAGTCAGAAAGAGAAAAAAACATTGTAAATCAATGTATATATGTGTAATCTAGAAAAATGGTACAGATGAACCTATTTACAAAGCAGAAATAGAGACATAGACGAGAGAACAAATATATGGACACCAATGTGGGAAAGGGGGAGGGGGAGGAATTGGGAGATTGGAATTGATATATATATATATACACTACTATGCATAGTGAGAGTTTCAAGGGCCTTTACTTAGGTGTTTTAGCAGAAATCAGAGCATTAGAATTAATAAATCCCTAGTCAAATTTAAAGGCTTCTCTGGTGGCTCAGTGGCAAAGAATCTGCCTGCCAAAGAAGGAGACATGGGTTTGATTCCTGGGTCAGGAAGATCCACTGGAAATGGAAATGCAACCCATTCCAGTACTCTTACTGGGAAATATCCATGGGCAAAGGAGCCTGGTGGGTTATAGTCCATAGGGTTGCAAAAATGTCAGACACTATTTAGTGACTAAATAGAAACAACAGCAGAATTTAAACCCAACTAGCATTCAAGCTAGAAGGTCACACATGGATCAGCAAGGGGTGGAGCATAGGGAAATATTTCAGCAAAATTTAATCTTCTAGGTTCTGAGTCTGAGGTCACAATCATTGATGCCACTTTGGATATTATTTGAATGCTTTGTATTACATTGATATTATGCTGTGAAATGTAAATTTACATTCAGAAGTTGGAGATATTTTAAGGTATTAATTTTTATCATTTTTCTATTGCTTATTAGCAAACCATTAGGTCACACTTGTTCAGATGTTTAGAAATTGCCAACAATATAGTCATTGTTTTAAACTAGATGTGATTTAATATAGCTCAAGTACATAATTCATAGCCACTATTTTTCTAAAACATAAGAAGATGGACTTGTTTAACTGATCTTAGCTTTAATCCTACATACAAGTTCCGATGTTAAAAAAGCTATAGAGACAAGAGACAACAGAAGAAGAAAAATCCACAGATGATAATACCAATGAGAGACAAACATATGCCATAATCCTGGAAAAATTCTACCAAGGGTAAGGCAGATGAAGTTTGATTTAGGAAAAGCTATTACATGCTTCAACATTGAGTGGATATTGCCTGAAAAAAAAAAAAAATGTTTAAGATACAGTGTGTGTATCTGTGTGTGTGGGCTATGTCAGTCAGTTGTGTCTGACTCTTTGCGACCCCATGGACTGTAGCCTGCCAGGCTCCTCTGTCCGTGGGGATTCTCCAGGCAAAAAATACTAGAATGGGTGGCCATTTCCTCCTCCAGGCGATCTTCCTGACACAGGGATCAAACCCAGGTCTCCTGCATTGCAGGCAGATTCTTTACCAGCTGAGCTACCAGAGAAGGCCTAAGATACACTGCATTGCTCATCAACTCAGACACACAGCCTGTACAAGTCAAGTGTGTTCACAAGGTGCTGCTTTTGGGAGAAGTTTGAAGACAGTTCCTGTCTTTGTTTCTTCAATTCCAGCTATCTACATCCACCCAGACTTAGCAAATTACAAAAGCCAAAAGAGCAGTAAATTAATGATATGCTTGCTTTGCAGCTTGAGAGGGAGAGTTTTTAGGAGTCAAGTGTGCTAGGTCAAATAGAGATTTGAAAAGAGTCCCTGACTAAATAGTGTAGCATTTCATATGGTCTACTAGTTATTAGAGAATATATTAATGTCTGCAAAAATTAGAGTTAGGTGCTGTGAAACTTGAATTCCAGCTAAGAAAAATAACAGGAGAAAATTATGTGTCGGCTTCAGATAACCGATATCCACATTCATTAGTAGATATTAAGTCTGGAAATATCTTGCCTCATTTGAGTAAAATCAAAGTAAGTAAATCAAAGAAATCTCCAAAAATAAGATTGTTTAAGAATTCAGAAAAAAAAATTTTCAGGAAACAAATTGACAGAGTCAATAAAATTTAACAAGATATGGCCATTATGATGCTATTTCCCTGTTCAAAGTGCTAGTTGCTCAGTCATGTCTGACTCTGTGATTTCATGAACTGTAACCTGCCAGGCTCCTCTGTCCATGGTATTTCCCAGGCAAGAATACTGGAGTGGGTTGCCATTTCTTTCTTCAGGGGATCTTCCCAACCCAAGGATCAAACCCTGGTCTCCCGCATCGTGGGGAGATTCTTTACCAACTGAGCCACCAGGGAAGTCCAATTTCCCTGTTAAGGAAACAATTTAAAAATGAAAAGTCAATAGGATGGACTATAAATGATATAAAGATGAACACTTCCAGGAAATAAATATGCAACAAGAAGTAGTACAGAACTGACAAAGAAGCAAATTTTATCAGTCATTTGGTGTATAGACATATAAATTATCTTACAGCTTAGAGAAAAAAAAATAATACTTTATGAACAAGGACTAAATCCAGAGGGATGGGATGGTGGGATATGGGAGGGAGGTTCAAAAGGGAGGGGATATATAAATATGTGTGTGTGTGTATATACATATATAACATATATATGCACACACACACATATATATATATTTATGGCTGATTCATGTTGTATGGCAGAAACAAATCAATACAATATTGTAAAGCATTTATACAATTAACTAAAATTAAATTTTAAATATATATATATAAAATGTTAAAAAAAAAACAGGTACTGACAAAATGAGAGAACTAGATAACAGAGAATAACATTTGTAATGCACGTGAAGAAAAAGCGAGAACTGGAGAAAATATTCTGATCTAAAAAAGACTCATATTAGCAAATGTATAGGAAATTCCCTCATTTTTTAATGCTAAATTACTGGAAGAAAGGCATGTCATTAAACATTTTCAGAAGAAATATTTAAAATATGAGGCATATGAACATCTCCTCAAGCATTGTGACTGTATCACAATGTCATATAACTTTCCTATGCAATATTAATAAAAGGTAATGTAGCTAAATATACAGAAATCTGAGGAAAAACCTTTGTAGAGTAAGATGCCAGAAAATTTATCTTTCATATGTGAAATGTATTTTATATGTAAAATAGATTCTCAGATATTCAAGAACATGGAACATACACTGCCTTCTATATAATTTGCAATCCAAGACAGAAAAAACAGACATAAGGTAAGATAAAAAAAAATGTGAAATGTAAGCATATGCAATAAGTAATAGATGTGTATAAGAGACAGGTGTATGATATCACTTATATCTGGAATCTAAAAATACAACAAACTAGTGAATATAACAAAAAAGAGGTGACTCACAGATATACAGAACAAACGAGTGGTTACCAGTGGGGAGAGGAAGGGAGAGAGGGACAATATAGAGGTATGGGACCAAGAGGTACTAACAATTGTCAACAAAATAGACTACTGATATAAGGATATATTGTACAACACAGGGAATAGAGCCAATATTTTATGATAACCGTAAATGGAGTATAGCCTTTAAAAGTTGCAAATCATTGTATTGTATACCTGTAACATAGTATCATACATCAACGATACTTCAATCAAAAAAAGTGGGAGAGGAAGGGGATCACTAAAGTGTCAAACTTTTCAACTCCACCTCAATCCACACCCAAAGAACGAATATTCATACCCACTTCTAAGGCTAAATCCTAAGGAAATTATGAAACATTTTTTCCAAGTATATCTTATCATAGTGTCATAAGATGAATTTAATCCTAGCCATTAAAATTACTTATTAGCAGATTCTGCTGCTGCTGCTGCTAAGTCGCTTCTGCTGCTGCTGCTGCTAAGTCGCTTCAGTCGTGTCCGACTCTGTGCGACCCCACAGACGGCAGCCCAACAGGCTCCCCCATCCCTGGGATTCTCCAGGCAAGAACACTGGAGTGGGTTGCCATTTCCTTCTCCAACTAGCAGATGACTTAATATTAAATAAAAAGGGATATAATGTGATCAATGTGTAATGTTAAATCTTGTAGATTATATAAGCTTTATTTTAATTATACAATCATATGCATATTCATTAATTGAAAAATATTTATGGAGTGTCTATGCCTCCTGTGAAGCAAACTATGATCTAGACACTGAAGATAACAGCAACAAACAAAAGTAAAATGTGAAAGTGTTAGTTCAGTCTGTCTGACTTTTGCAACCCCATGGACTATAGCCCACCAGGCTCCTCTGTCCACGGAATTCTCCAGGCAAGAATACTTGAGTGGGTAGCCATCCCCTTCTCTAGAGGATCTTCCCTACCCAGGGATTGAACCCAGGTCTCCTTCATTGCAGGCAGATTCTTTACCACCTGAGGCACCAGGGAAGCCCCTAATGGAGCTTAAGTTCAATTTAATATAATACATAATAGTAGATATAATATAGTACATAATACTACCTACAATAAATATTAAGTCATTTCTATATGGTGGGATTATGGATGGTTTTAAAAAACATTTTTTATTTTAATTCTCTCCCAATACCATTTATTATTTTTATACAAAAATTTCATTTTAAAATGACTTCTGTATCAGATGTTTTATTAAAAATGGACTTCAACAGAACTTTTTAATGTCAACATAGAAGTAAACTTTTTTAAATTGTTGGACATACCTGTATTCATGATCCAAAATTAAAATCAGAGGCATTAATTCTGGTTATCTAATTAAAATTCCCCAAAAGACCATTTCTCTAGTCCACTATTTCTAGAAATATCCCCCTTATGTACTCTAGTAGAATTTATAGGCATGTCAAGTATTTCCCAGGCACTTTTGATGCCCTAATTCCAGTTATTTATTTTAAATAAATTAATTTTGTTTGTACTGCATCCCTTTCCTCCTGCATTGAGTTTCTGTCTGACACTAGTGGAAACAAATTGCAAAACAACACAACAAAGGTTTTCCTCACAGCTGCTTCAACCAGATGGTAGATTTAAGCTTCTGGAAACATATTAGGAAAGCCTATTCCCACACAAAGTCTATCTCCAGCTTAGACATCCCTAAGGCCCTTGCAAAACTCAGAGAGGACTGATAAATTGGAGGTGTTTTTCTGTACAGTAATTTCTATCTTTATGCTATTCAATTGCCATGAACTCATGGGCTATCCCTGGCTCACTCACCATTGTATACATGCTTATATAACACTGTGACTAAAACACATATATTAGGTAATGCTGTTTATGCTGTTTTTTATTCACTACATCGTGTCCAACTATTTTGTGAATCCCATGAAGTATAGCCCACCAGGCTCCTCTGCCCATGGGATTTCCCAGGCAAGAATACTGGAGTGGGTTGCCATTTCCTTCTCTAGGGGATCTTCCTGACGCAAGGATTGAACATGCATCTCCTGCTTTGGAAGGCTGATTTTTTATCACTGAGCTACAAGGGAAGCCCAATTCTGTTTATATCCCTTCCCATATTCGGACTCCTTATATTTCAAGACGCCTTCTCAGAGAACCATTACAATTTATGATAATCTTTTTCCCCAAGAAAGTGATCTTTTTGAAGAACAATATGAAGATAAAGCAATAAACAGAAAAATCCAATTACTTGATTATACGATGACACTTTTATCACCACATTTGGGTAGTGACCACTGCAAACTTTTCTTGTTTTTAAGTACATTTGTTTGTACTCCTGAGTTGGCAGTTTACCACATGGAGACCAGAGGGGAGGGGAATAGGGGGAGGAAAGAAATAGGTGAAGGAGATTAGGAGGTAACATCTCCCAAGTGCAAAATAAATGAGTCAGGAGTATGAAATGTATAGTGTGGGGAATATGGTCATAATTATCTAATATCTTTGTGTGATGGCATATCATAAATAGACTTGTTATGAAATGTACAGAAATATTAAATCACTATGTTGGGTAAGAGGAGCTAACATACTGTTGTAGGTCAATGACACTTCAGAAACAAACTCATAGAAAATGAGATCAGATTTGTGTTTACCAGAGGTGGGGCACATGTCCATCTCCCTAGCAGAAAAAGATAGTCAAAATGTACAAAATTCCAGCTATAACATAGACAAGTGATGGAGGTATAATGTACAACATGATATATGTAATGTAATTAACTATTGTATGCTATATATGAAAGCTGTTAAGAGAGTAACAACTGATGAGTCTGAGTCTGATGTGAAGAGCTGACTCATTGGAAAAGAGCTTGATGCTGGAAAAGAGTGAAGGCAAAAGGAGAAGAGGGTGGCAGAGCAAGAGATGGCTAGACAGCATCACTGACTACAAGGACATCAACTTGAGCAAATTCCAGGAGATACTGAAGGACAGGGAAGCCTGGTGTGCTGCAGTCTGAGGGGTTTCAAAGTCAGACATGACTTGGCTAGTAAATAACAACAACAAGAGAGTAAATCCTAAGAGCTCTCATCACAAGGAAAAATATTTTTTCTATTTCTTTAATTTTTTTTTTTACTTATATGAGATGCTGCTGCTGCTACTGCTAAGTCACTTCATTCGTGTCCAACTCTGTGTGACCCCATAGACGGCAGCCCATCAGGCTCCCCCATCCCTGGGATTCTCCAGGCAAGAACACTGGAGTGGGTTGCCATTTTCTTCTCCAATGCATGAAAGTGAAAAGTGAAAGGGAAGTCGCTCAGTTGTGTCCGACTTTTCGCGACCCCATGAACCACAGACTACCAGGCTCCTCTGTTCATGGGATTTTCCAGGCGAGAGTACTGAAGTGCTGTGTCATAGCCTTCTCCAATAGATGTTCACTAATTACCGGGAGAAATATCAATAAACTCAGATATGCAGATGACACCACCCTTATGGCAGAAAGCAAAGAAGAACTAAAGAGCCTCTTGATGAAAGTGAAAAAGGAGAGTGAAAAAGTAGGCTTAAAGCTCAACATTCAGAAAATGAAGATCATGGCATCTGGTCCCATCACTTCATGGCAAATAGATGGGGAAACAGTGGAAACAGTGTCAGACTTTATTTTTGGGGGGCTCCAAAATCACTGCAGATGGTGATTGCAGCCATGAAATTAAAAGACACTTACTCCTTGGAAGGAAAGTTATGACCAACCTAGATAGCCTATTGAAAAGCAGAGACATTACTTTGCCAACAAAGGTCCATCTAGTCAAAGCTATGGTTTTTCCAATGGTCATGTATGGATGTGAGAGTTGGACTGTGAAGAAAGCTGAGCACTGAAGAATTGATGCTTTTGAACTGTGGTGTTGGGGAAGACTCTTGAGAGTCCCTTGGACTGCAAGGAGATCCAACCAGTCCATTCTAAAGGAAATCAGTCCTGGGTGTTCACTGGAAGGAATGATGTTAAAGCTGAAACTCCAATACTTTGGCCACCTGATGCAAAGAGTTGACTCATTAGAAAAGACTCTGATGCTGAGAGGGCAGGAGGAGAAGGGGACGACAGAGGATGAGATGGTTGGATGGCATCACCGACTCGATGGACATGAGTTTGAGTGAACTCTGGGAGTTGGTGATGGACAGGGAGGTCTGCCATGCTGAGATTCATGGGGTCACAAAGAGTCAGACACAACTGAGTGACTGAACTGGACTGAACTAAAATATCATTTCACAATGTATGTAAGTCAAATGATCATGTTATATACCTTAAACTTATTCAGTGCCGTATGTCAATTTTATCTCAATAAAACTGAGATAAAAAATATCATTTGTCTCTCATCTTACCAGTTCATAAGGGAAGTGTAATCATAATGGTCTCTTATGATTTTACAGTGGAAGTGACAAATAGATTTAAGGGATTAGATCTGATTGATAGAGTGCCTGAAGAACTATGGAAGGAGGTCCATGACATTGTAGAGGAGGCAGTGATCAAGAACATCCCCAAGAAAAAGAAATGCGAAAGGGCAAGATGGTTGTCTGAGGAGGTCTTACAAATAGCTGTGAAAAGAAAAGCTAAAAGCAGAGGAGAAAAGGAAAGATATACTCTGCATTTGAATGCAAAGTTCCAAAGAATAACAAGGAGAGATGAAACCTTCCTAATAGAGGAAAATAATAGAATGGGGAAGACTAAAAATATCTTCAAGAAAATTAGAGATACCAAGGGAAAATTTCATGCAAAGGTAGGCACAATAAAGGACAGAAATGTTATGGATCTAATAGAAGCAGAAGATATTAAGAAAAGGTGGCAAGAATACACAGAAGAACTATACAAAGAAGATCTTAATGACCCAGATAATCACGATGGTGTGATCACTCACCTAGCATCAGACATCCTGGAATGTGAAGTCAAGTGGGTCTTAGGAAGCATCACTACAAACAAAGCTAGTGGAGGTGATGGAATTCCAGTTGAGCTATTTCAAATCTGAAAAGATGATGCTGTGAAAGTGCTGCACTCAATATGCCAGCAAATTTGGAAAACTCAGCAGTGGCCACAGGAGTGGAAAAGGTCAGTTTTCATTCCAATCCCAAAGAAAGGCAATGCCAAAGAATATTCAAGCTGCCGCACAATTGCATTCATCTCACACACTAGCAAATTAATGCCCCAAATTCTCCAAGCCAGGCTTCAACAGTACGTGAACCATGAACTTCCAGATGTTCAAACTGGATTTAGAAAAGCAGAAGAACCAGAGATCAAATTGCCAACATCCATTGGATCATCAAAAAAGCAAGAGAGTCCCAGAAAAAACATCTATTTCTGCTTTGTTGACTATAGCAAAGCCTTTGACTGTGTGGAAAATTCTTCAAGAGATGGGAATACCAGACCACCTGACTTGTCTCCTGAGAAATCAGTATGCAGGTCAAGAAGCAACAGTTAGAACTGGACATGGAACAACAGACTAGTTCCAAATAAGGAAAGGAGTACGTCAAGTCTGTATATTGTCACTCTGCTTATTTAACTTATATGCAGAGTACATCATGCAAAATGCTGGACTGGATGAAGCACAAATTGGAATCAAGGTTGTCGGGAGAAATAATAGTAACCTCATATATGCAGATGACACCACCCTTATGGCAGAAAGCAAAGAAGTAAAGAGCCTCTTGATGAAAGTAAAGAGGAGAGTGAAAAAGTAGGCTTAAAGCTCAACATTCAGAAAACTAAGATCATGGCATCTGGTCCCATCACTTTATGGCCAAATAGATGAGGAAACAATGGAAACAGTGAGAGACTTTATTTTTGGGGGCAGGCTCCAAAATCACTGCAGATGGTGACTGCAGCCAAGAAATTAAAAATGCTTGCTCCTTGGAAGAGAAGCTATGACCAACCCAGACAGCACATTAAAAAGCAGAGACATTACTTAAGCAACTAAGGTCCGTCTAGTCAAAGCTATGGTTTTTCCAGTAGTCATGTATGGATGTGAGAGTTGGACTATAAAGAAAGCTGAGCACCAAAGAATTGATGCTTTTGAACTGTCATGTTGGAGAAGACTCTTGAGAGTTCCTTGGACTGCAAGGAGATCCAACCAGTCCATCTTACAGGAAATCAGTCCTGAATATTCATTGGAAGGACTGATGCTCAAGCTGAAATTCCAATCCTTTGACCACCTGATGCGAAGAACTGACTCATTGGAAAAGACCCTGATGTTGGTAAAGATTGAAGGCAGGAGGAGAAGGGGACGACAGAGGATGAGCTGGTTGGATGACATCACCGACTCTATGGACATGAGTTTGAGCAAGCTCAGGATTTGGTGATGGACAGGGAAGACTTCTGTGCTATAGTTCATGGGAATACACAGAGTCAGACACGAGTGAGTGATTGAACTGAAATTATTGGTTCATATATTTTAAAAAAATATATCACTATCTCCCATCTTTTTTTAAAAAAAAGGTCCTCTTGGCCCCACATCTCCTAACAGCTATTTCTCCCTTTTTTAAACAGTAAAATGTCTTGAATGTATAGTCTACCCAAGTTGGTTCCAATTCATCCCCCATTTTCCCTTATTTAGCACATGCAAATTTGGCTTCTGTCCCCCACATTCCACCCACTGTTTTCCAAGTCATCATCTATTCTTTTACTTAAGTCAAAATCCAGAGTTTTCCCTATTCCTTCCTTCTCCTCATTCTCCTTATCCCATTTTTTAGGAAGTGCCATTGACTTTACATACAAAACCATGTCAAATCTGGATAATACATTCTCTCACCAGAATTACCATCCTAAGTCCTGATAGTACTGCGTGTCTTTCTTACTGTAATGAAAAATTCTCAGCTGATGTCTTTTCTTCTACTCCTTTCCTCCACAATTCTTTTCTGACAGACAACTCATAGTAATTTGTATTACATAAAATTTGTATCATTTAATTCCTTATACAAAATCCTCTAGCTATGGCCTACAAAGTTCTATAAAAACTGGCCTAGCATCTTCTCTGTTGCATCTTTTATCATGAACTCACTCTCCCCTTCTCATCTGTATTAGTCCCCATTCCATCCTTATCCTCTATAGGTCTTCTATTTATTTCCTTCACAGCATCTATTTCATTTTCTGCTCTTCATCTCCTTCCCTCCACCCTGCTCACCCAAATTGTATTTTTCTTCACATTAGGGACTTTGTTTCAATAGAATTCCTTGCACATAACATGTATACAAGGATTTTTGCTGAATGACTCAGTGATACACCTGGCAGCATAATAATACAACTACAAATACTTTACAAGAGCTTTGGAGACGTTAAGGAGATCAGAACTGTTAAGCATCCACTCCATGTTAGGAAAAATATTAGACATTGTCCATATACCATCTTATTTAATTTTATCCTTTCACCTATCTTCAGAGTTACAGACTATTATCCCATTTTCAGATGAAACCGAGGCTCAGATGAGAGTGTTTTCTTGTTCAATATCATATAATAAGTGGCTAAACCCAGAACTAACTACAAAGTCTGTGCTCTTTAACTACATTGAAGACTAACTACGTTGGTCTTCAGTTATACTTTGCAAATTAGTTATTATTTCCTGCATATCATACAAACACTTATATTTACTATTCAAAATATTTATGCATATTATACATTCCCCAAAATTATAAATGCCATCTCAGTAAGATGACACTTAATCATCTTTTAAATTTTGTTGTTCCTAGCATATTGCCTGGCAAACAGAACATATTCATAACATTTTATGATCTTAAGTGAATTGAAGGCTGAATTTTCCCACTAACCTTTAGTACAAAGTGTTTACCCTATTTTTTAGTCTGGTATTTGCCTGAGGATAATGTTCTTGTTAAGAAACTGACCAAGTACAAAGGGTTGATGTATTTTACTGTTGTATTTATTGCATTTCTCAGCACTGGAGATTATCTAAGAGAAGTAATTTGAAAGATTCACTTCAAAAGGAACTCCATACTTGGATATGCTTCGCAGAATAAAAAGTAATATAAGAATTTGATCTCTAATGACATGAAGAAAGCCAAGAAGTTACTGGCTGTATAGTACGCAGCGTCTAGTAAGAAACAAAGTACCTATTCCGGAACTGGTTGTTAAAAAACAGAAAACTATTGTTTTTGAATGTTAGAAATCTGTTGTTGATGTATCTAGCACACAGAAAGACTGCCTTCCACTACCATAACACCAAAGTGTGAACTGTACCCAGTGATTAGAGTGTGTGTATGCTCAGCTGTGTTTGACTCTCTTCGATCCCATGGGTGTTAGCCCACCAGGCTCCTCTCTCCATGGAATTTTCCAGGCTAGATTGAACCTGCATCTCCTGTGAATGCCCCTTAGGTTCCTCTTTGGAACCCTAGTGACATAATCATATTGTGAGAGCAATACAAGGAGAGTGTGCGTGATGGATGAGCCAGGAAGAATTTAGAGCATAGAAGTTCACTTTTGAGACTTTCATTTATAGTTATATAATTTTAAAGTTATTGAAAAGGCTTTTTGCAAGAGTTTAAACTTGAAATCTAGCATGGCATCAGGAGAATTGGAAAGTTAACCCTCTCAATTTCAAATTTCCTAACAAATTACAACTATGACTCACAGGAATACTGTTGGGTTAAAGTATCTATTTGAAGATATCATTTTTGGGGCTTCCCAGGTGGTGGTAGTGGTAAAGAATCAGCCTGCCAATGCAAGGAGACTTGTAAGAGACTTGGGTTTGATCCCTGGGCTGTGAAGATCCCCTGGAATAGGAAATGGCAACCCACTCCTGTATTCTTGGCCTGGGAAATCCCATGGACAGAGGGGCCCGGAGCATTAAATACAACTGAGCACAGCACACAGATACACTTCAAGAATATGAAATGTATAAAAATACAATAAAATTAGGGAAGTCAGACTGAATGATTTATACCTTTTAAAAACTGGAACTAAATGAATTATCTGGCTAAGCATTATGAATTCATTCTTCATTCAAACATTTTTAACAGATATTTTTCCTGGATGAACATCTTACCTCTACTCAGTCATTTTCTTCTCCAGAGGCTCTTCCTGACCCAGGGATTGAACCCAGGTCTCCTGCATTGCAGGCAGACTCTTTACTGTCTGCGCCATCAGTGAAGCCACTTAACCTCAAAAAACAAACAAACAAACAATTACTTACAATAATTTTCAGTATTATAACAATAGGGATAACAGCAAGTAAAAGCTCTTTAGCTTTATGTAATTTATAATTTTTACCATGTCACTGAACTGTTTAGTTCAGGTGACTTTTACGGGTAGCAAGACTTTCTCAATGATGGAAGCAGATGTTGATTCACTTTCTGATACAAGCTCCTTCATCTGGTTATGATAACTCCAAAATGTTTCCCTGTCATTTTTGTTCCACAAAACAGATATGTTCCATATGTTCTGCTCCATAGAACATATTCCTACACCCAACTTGAACTCTAAACCACATTTGTTGATAATGCAATCTTTCATAATAGTAGACAGTTCAAAGATTGTTCTTTATCTCCATAAAGCTGAAAAAATTCTTCCTTCATAATGTTGCCATATTCAAATTGCTCATAGACTAAAAAAAAAAAAAGTATGCTCATGTTAGACAATATAAATAAGTGTAAGTGTTAGTCAGTCAGTCATGTCCGACTCTTTCAACCCCATGAACTGGAGCTCACCAGGCTCTTCTGTCCATGGAATTCTCCAGGCGAGAATACTAGAGTGGGTTGCCATTCCCTTCTCCAGAGAATCATCCCAACCAAGGGATCAAAACCTGGTATTCTGCATTGCAGGCAGATTCTTTACCATCTGAGCCAGCAGGGAAGTTCAGACAATACATTTGCATTCATTAAGTTGTAATAAGAAAAAAAAAAAAAAAACTTTGCTCGTATTATTTGTTCTATGACTTGGTATTCCACCTAATAAGCTAATTCCTGAATATCCATAGACATTGCATCATAGGAAAGTGATACTTCAGCTATCTTCTATGCTATAGATTTGCCGAACAATTCAGAGAAAATCTATTTAATGCAGGCCGTCACTAATGTCTTGACAATTGTCTGTGATATATTTTTTTTTTTTTTTACTATTTTGTAATCTAAAGTTCTTCTTTACAAGATGGTTCATACACACTATGATACAGTGATGTCTGTTTCTTTTGGCTTTTCAAATCAATAGCTTTCCTTTGAAATAGTTTTTTTTTTTTTTTTTTAATTTTGAATTTGCTTCTTCATGTCTTTTTAAAATGTAAATACTCCTTATCTTACAATGGTTCCACTGTTTCAATGGCTAGTGTATCTCTGCAAATAACACACCAGCATTTCATGTTTTGGTGTCAATTATGGCTACAAAATTGAACTCAACACGTGCCTCATACTTCCAAGTAAAATTAACATGAACTCTTTTGGTCTTCATGTATTTGAAATCACTTTCATATTCAGCATCTGGTTTATCATTAATAATGCATTAAAAAATTTAGAACTCTTTAATGAGGCTTGTTTGCCATTTGCAAATTGGGGTTGAAATATTATAAATTATACTTTCCTAATATAGTAAATAATGTGCATGCTTGCTCAGTTGTGTCCAACTCTTTGTAACCCCATGGATGGTAGCCCACCAGGCTCCTCTGTTCATGAGATTTTCTGGGCAAGAATACTGGAGTGGGTTGCCATTTCCTCCTCCGTGAATCTTCCTGACCCAGGGATTGAACAAGCATCTCCTGTGTCTCCTACATTGGCAGGCGGATTCTCTACCACTGAACCACCTGGGAAGCCCACAATAAATAATGCTAAAGTATAAATTAAAAAAGAGTTCAGGCTATAAACAAAAGTGATTGCTAAAATAGCAAGTTATAAGAATAAATAAATGTTTTTTTCTAAATAATTTTGCATATCAAAGTTACAATTATAAAACTAACCTTGATGGTGTTAGTGTTGTAATGTGATATCACAGTGAATATCCAATTTGTCTTAGTCCACCTGGGATGAACCACTTGAGTTCAAAATTATGCAGCCTGGTCTTTGTCCTTGGCCGTGAAACCAGCCCACCAATCAGGTGCTTGAATGTCAACACAATGACATTCTATGAATTTCTATGAAATTTTCCAAGCACTCTAAATTTCTCTATTATGATAAAAAATAGTTTCCAGATCTGTTCTACAAATCTAGTTAGGGCCTATCTTTAGGCTGTGTAATTGAGGGAAAACAATTGAGGACATAGAAACAGATAGGACTGTTTTATTTCAGGTTTCCCTTAAATTTCCTTATATGTTTCATAAATTTACCTCCCTGGGGTAAAGTAGAGGTGGTGTTATTGTCTCAATGCAGTTTTATTTTCCTAATAGTTCCATATATGTCTTCTACATAATTAATCTTTTATTTTGGTGCTGATTTAAGCTTTATCATTTTTTGTTTTATTCTCTGTGTAATTTGAGAAGCTGTATCAGGGCTACTAGGGCTTCCCTTGTGGCTCAGCTGGTAAAGAATCCGCCTGCAATGCAGGAGACCCTGGTTCGATCCCTGGGTTGGGAAGATCGCCTGGAGAAGGGAATAGCTATCCATTCCAGTATTCTGGTCTGGAGAATTCCATGGACTGTATAATCCATGGAGTCGCAAAGAGTCAGACACGACTGAGAGATTTGCACTTTCAATATCAGGTGCTACTAGCAAAATGCCCTGTTAAACAAAAAGTATTTAGCATATTCTTTTTACGGTCCTCAGGGGTTAAAAAAAAAAATCGTGAAACTTTGAGAAAGGATTTGATCTTTGGAAGGAGCCAAAATCACTTTAGGGGCATCCCTGGTGGCTCAGCAATGTAGAATTTGCCTGCAATGCAGAAGATGCAGGAGACACAGTTTCAATCCCTAGGTCAGGAAGATCCCCTGGAGGAGGAAATGGCAACCCACTCCAGTATTCTTGCCTGGAGAATTCCATGGACAGAGGAGCCTGGCAGTCTACAGTCCATGGGGGTGCAAAGAGTCAGTCACAAAAGAGCAACTAACACTTTCACTTTGATTTTATAAATCCCACTATTTCTAAAAGGAGTTATTGTTACATTGCTATCGATAGCAATATAGTGTTTGGCACAATTGCTATTTTAATATTAATTCTGGCTTGCTCATCTCTTGAAGTTTTAAAATTTTCTTTAGGGTACCTATGTCTCAGATGGTAAAGCATCTGCCTACAATGCAAGAGACCTGGGTTCGACCCCTGGTCAGGAGCATCCCCTGGAGAAGGAAATGGCAACCCACTCCAGTACTCTTGCCTGGAAAATTCCAAGGACAGAGGATCCTGGTAGGCGACAGTCCATGGTGTCGCAAAGTGCTGGACACAACTGAGCGACTTCACTTTCATTTCCTTTCAGTTTCACTTTAGTGAACCTTCCTATATTTAGGAAAATGATGTCTTAGTTATGGGTTTCTGGGTCAAACATCCAGGCCACCATGGAAATGAATAACTCAGAAGATTAACATACTTTTCCACTCAAGAGTTCTTTTATAAAAATGAAAACAAATATTTTATTAATAGTTAAGCTTAGCATTAATGATTTTTGCACCCACCCCCCATACACAAATATAAAGTACAATTCAGTGCTGTTCTTTCTAACATTTCAACTTAAGTATCACCATGGTGTTTAACTCTAGCCAAACATAATGTTAATTTTAATCTATCTGAATTTCTTCCTAATACTTTTCTGTAGCACACAGATGGACCTGGATTCCTGGTGAATGGAGAAGTGTAACATGATAACATGATAGAAGGAACTGTGTATCTTCTTTAGGACATCTGGGTTTCTAGGCCCTGTGCTTTCTCTGTGTGTGCTGTGCTCCGTCATGTCCGACTCTCTGCAACTGCATGGACTATAGCCTACCAGGCTCCTCTGTTCTTGGGATTTCCCAGGCAAGAATACTGGAGTGAGCTGTCTTTTCCTTCTCTAGGGGATCTTCCCGACCCAGGGATTGAATCCCCATCTCTTGCATTCCAGGCAGATCCTCTACCACTAGCCCCACTTCTCTAACTCGCTTAACAACTTGATCATATCTGATTAATCTCCCTATATCCTTGGTTTCTTCAAATGAAATGTCCTCTCAAATTCTGATGTTCTGTGAATCAAGCAAGAGGACCTCCGAGGTCCTTTCCATTTCTAGTATTCAAAAATCCTGCTTTTGTTTTCATTTTTTTGTGTGGAAAACTTCTCCCTCTGAAGACATCCTGATAAGACTCTGTTTTCTGCTAATGTATTCTTAAGTTCCCTTTTTCCTATCCATGTGCAAAAACAAGGCAGTTAACATAGAGTATCTTCATATATATCTTTTTAAATAATGTGCTTTTATTCTTCATCTGATTACCTTTTCACATTTGTTTTTTGCATAAAATTCTCTTTAAGTGCCTATTCTCCCATTAGGCATTTGGTTTATATCAGTGACTGTCAATTGTAATCATACCTTAAAAATATATGGAGAATTTTCTGAAATACTGGGGCCTTGGCCTTATTCAATGACCATTATTTGACTAGAGGTCAGACCTGCACATGACAATATTTAAGGCTCTATAGGTGATTCTAATTTTAACCAAGACTGAAAACTGCACACTAAACATGTTAGTCTCCTTAGAAATTCATAGGCTTACTTATCAAGTACTTGCTAGATATATATTATTTTTCTAATGGCCTTAGCTAAAAGTACAGAGTTTAAGCCATAGGTTCAAAAAACATGTTTAAAGAGAAATCAGAGATTTGAAACATTTGAGCCATGGTATAGTCCCACAAAAAGCCACCATGATAAATATGTGAGTATTAAAGAAAGGAGTTATCAGAATTATCTTTGGATAAGTAGAAGTCATATGTTTATTGGGTATAGGATAGAATAACTCAAGGATTAGGAAGAACCCATCAAAAGTAAAAACGGGTTGCCAAATACCTAATGACAGAAAACAATCATGTTTATATCAGTGCTCCAAGGTCTTTTCAATTTTCTAGGCAGTTATTTCTTAAAATGCTCAGAAAGCTCTTGATGATGGCAATCATTAAAAAAGCCATCTCTTTTTCTCACATATCTTTACATAAACACGTGCATATTATCAAATAAAAAGCAAGACTTTCTTTGATGGCATTCAGAGAAAGTACAATGCATCAATCTTTGACGTAATCTAAATCAAGGTATCACTTTTGAAGTGGCTGTGGAAAACATGATAATTCTTAACAGCCTAAGTGGTTCAGAATCTGGTGGACAGAGAGTGAGATACTCAGGTCCTAAACTAAGCACATCTCTTTAGGATTAGAAGCCTTAGTTGACCTGTTTCTTACTTTTTTTTTTTTCTCATGAAATTAATGGTTTATTTTAGTCAGGAGATATGAAAGCATACACACACATTCTACGCTGGAAACAAAATCAAGCACAACAGCCGTATGACATAAAATTGCATGGTAGGAGTATGGAGCATACTATCTACCTATGATTTTGCATACTGTTTATTTAAGGAGTTTCCCTGGTGCTCAGCAGTTAAGAATCTACCTGCAATGCAGGAGACACAAGAGCCATGTGTTCAATCCCTGGGCCAGGAAGATCTTCTGGAGGAGGAAATGGCAACCACTCTAGTATTCTTGCCGGGAAAATCCCATGGACAGAGAAGCCTGGCAGGTGTCCATGGAATACCATACAGTTCATGGGGTTGCAAAGAGCTGGACATGACTGAGCACTTACTTAAGGGGCATATGAATGAAATGCCTCTGTTGAGTAACTTACTACCTCTGACTCTCAGGTAAGAGCCAAGGCCACATCGTTATGAATACTCATACACTTCTCTCCTTGAATATTGAGTCTTTCTGGTTACTTCTAGTTAAAAGATTTCCTTTTTTCTAGCTAAATCTTCATGGAATAAGAATGCAACAGAGCATTTTCTTTTGGAATGTTTCTGCTTTCCTCTTGGAAAAGAAGAAGCTTGGGGTTCTGTTTCTTACTTTTAATTAACTTGAAAAGAAACTCAAGGATATAACTTTTCAATGCTTTGGCATCTTGTGAATTGCCTTTAAAACAAGATACTTTTTTTTTTTTCCTTTTTAAAATAAAAAATCTTACCTATACACACACACACACACACACACACACACACACACATTTTCCTTTCAGCTAAAGATCTAAAGGGCCACTAACTATTCAGCCAGATGGGCTCTTCATGTTGGAAAATCTAGATATTCTTTGGAAAGTTTGGTTGGAGTGTCATTTGTCCTTTGAGGGAGCACCATTGTGGAAAACACAGCAGTGCTAAGTGAGCGTGACTATAAATTCAGATCAATATGTGACGGTGATAGAAAATGCAGAGCATACCTAATCCAGCTAACTATGCCCCTGACAAATGCAGTGTGAGCACTGTGTCATTGGTGCCTTTCCTTTCTTTATTTGCATTATCCATCAGGACAGCCCATGAGGGAATGCCTGGGAACCGTGGAGCTCTCTGTAATAAGCCCCAGCACTAATGAGGCATAACAAATTTAGCAAGTATCATGTATAATCTTGATCTTTCATTGACACTATTACCCATATAGATTACGCGTTGCCATTTGTTATCCGCCTAATGCAGATGAAACGGGAGGGTGGAGCTGAGTTACTCCTTCCGTAGTTAAAACAATTTTTAACGAATTGTCATCCTACGAGACAAAAACTCAATAGTTCTGGCCTCTGTTTTTGCTGCTGCTGCCTCTCAGCAGGGCTGGCTGGCTGTTTTTGCAGAAGGTCAGCCAGATTTTGTCTTTCTCACAGTTTCGGTTTCCTCCTGGGAGTGAGGGTCTAATATATTTCTGTAACACACCGACTGAACCCAAGATAAACAAGTGCCCAGAGAAACATGGCCTTAGTATATGCCTCTCTTTAGCTCAACAATGTAGAAATCAGATGTCTGCAGTGATCCTTGTCTGTAGGAATTGTTGAGCCACAGCCAAAAGGAGGAAGTTGTGGTGAGGCCATGTGTCAAAGATGAGACTTTGGAGTTAAAACTAATAATAATAATTTATAAACAATCGCTGAACATTATGATTTCACAGAACTTTAAAAAATAAAAACTTGATTCATTGTCCCTCAAATGACCCCCTGGGATGAACCAAAAGTTAGCTCCATTTTACAGATGAATACATTTTCTAAACAGAGAAGTCTTTGTAGGAAACAAAGGGAATTTTTGTATACTGTGATGTTTAGCTCTGAAATTTTATGTGAAAGGGGAAATAATCATAAGTATCTCTTCCAATGAATTACACTTGAAAACATTTTAAGGCAGTAGTCCCCAGCCTTTTTGGCACGAGGGAGTGGTTTCGTGGAAGACAATTTTTCCACAGATGGTGGTGGGGAGTGCTTTTGGGATGATTCAAGTGTATTACATTTATTGTATAATTTATTTCTATCATTTCTATTATTATTACATCAGTTCCACCTCATATCATGGGCATTAGATCCCAAAGGTTGGGGACTCCTGCTTTAAGGGATCATGAAAGGGTACAAGTTCCCTTCTTTTTCTTTCTTTTTAAAATTCTTATTAAAGTCTCTGGAATGAATTTTACATTTTTCTCTGCTAAGTTCTCAGCAAAAAGAAATCTTCACTGGCTAACGTGTTTCGTATTCACACTCAGGACACAATTATAGCCCATATCTTCAGTCCTTCCAAATTCTAAACTTTTAAAATCAAAAAAGGAAAATAGATATTTTAGTTCATCACAAATGAGTCTTACCTGATAATATTAAATTAAGGAAACTAAAAGGAGTTAAACTAGGAAAGATACCAAAAGGAAGAAATGGAAAGTAGCAGTCACATTACAATTATACAGTCACATTATAAATACTTATGAAGTTTCCCTTAATGGGCAGTGGCCATATGCCCAGAAACCTTGTTACCTTCCACCTATCAAGTACTGAATTGGTCCAGTGAAATTTCTTATTCAAGAGTCCCAGGTGTTTAGGGTTGGGTAGGAGGAAGAAAAGGAGAAGGCGATGGCACCCCACTCCAGTACTCTTGCCTGGAAAATCCCATGGACGGAGGAGCCTAGTAGGCTGCAGTCCATGGGGTCACTAAGAATTGGACAGGACTGAGCAACATCACTTTCACTTTTCACTTTCATGCATTGGGGGAGGAAATGGCAACCCACTACAGTGTTCTTGCCTGGAGAATCCCAGGGATGGGGGAACCTGGTGGGCTGCCATCTATGGGGTCGCACAGAGTTGGACACGACTAAAGCGACTTAGCAGCAGCAGCAGCAGCAGCAGGAAGAAAAGACAGGGCAGAAATTTATAGACACACTGTCACCAACTTCCCAGTTTTACCCGGTACCAGTTGATGCTTTTGAACTGTAGTGCTGGATAAGACTCTTGAGAGTCCCTTGGACAGCAAGGAGATCAAACCGGTCAATCCTAAAGGAAATCAACCCTCAATATTCATTAGAAGGACTGGTGCTGAAGCGCCAATACTTCGACCACCTGATGTGAAAAGCCATTTCACTGGAAAAGACTCTGATGCAGAAAGATTGAGGGCAGGAGGAGGAGAAAGGGGCAACAGAGGATAAGATGGTTGGACAGCATCACTGACTCAATGAATATGAGTTTGAGCAAACTCAGTGAAAGGGAGTGAAAGTGAAAGACAGGGAAGCCTGGCGTGCTGCAGTTCATGGGGTCTCAGCGAGTCGAGTACAACTTGGTGACTCAACAACAAAAAGTTCTAGGTTCACAGGATAGAATTTTCACTTTCATTGTGTTTCTGGGTATGCATAATTTCTATATATTTCTTTCCTTCTTAGTACACTCTTGATGCTACTTTATCACTTATGTCTTCCTTATAGCCTCTATATTTATTTACACTTATAAAAATTTGTGTGCAGTGGCACTTGGAATTGCAAGCCTGATGTTATTCTGGCTTAATGGTAGAGAGAAATAGCAAAGTATGTTGAAAAATAGTATTCAATAATGGTCTTTATTTTGAGAGTAAGTTAATTTTAACTTGCTATGATACTGTAATGCAAATTTTCAATCATTTTAATGATCTTTAAGATAAGGCAATTTGTCAAGGACAGCTTCATATAGTATATAAAGTCAACTGAGGTGTGATGTTGAAAGGTGTTCTCAAGTTTCAGGGTTAAATGTTTAGGATAGTTTGAGTTTAAGCTTAAAATTGTTCTTAAATGGTATCAAGTTTAGTTTTAGTACAAAACATAAATAAAGGAAGAAAACTTCAATACTGTCTTTAGTGTTTTGAAATAAGTTGGCTGGATGGAATTACTTTTTTATTAAGCTGTGTTTAATATATAATATTATATTAGTTTCAGGTGTACAATGTTATGATTTAATATTTTTATACATTGTGAAATAATCAGTACAATAACTCCAGTTACAATCTGTCACTGTACAAAGTTATTTTAATATTATTGACCTATATTCCTTATGTGTACATTACAGCTCCACGACTTATTTAATAGGTGGGATATTTGTACCCCTTAATCTCCATTATGTATTTTATCCATTCCCAGCCCTCCCTCCCCTTTGGCAGCCCCCAGTTTGTTCTCTGTAACTGTGACTGTTTCTGTTTTATATTGTTTGCTTGCTTTGTTTTTTAGATTCCACATATGGGTGAAATGATATGGTATCTGTCTTTTAATATGTTGAATAAAGGGTTGATATCCAAAATACACGAAGAAGTCAGACAACTCAAAAATTTAAAAAAATAAAATAGTCAGAGGACCTGAATAGACACTTTTCCGGAGAAGACACACAGATGGCCAACAGGCACATGAAAATGTGCTCAACATCACTAATTATCAGGGAAATGCAAACCAAGACTACAATGATAAACAAACTTGCACCTTTTATCACTGAGTAATATTCCATTGTATATATGTACCACATTTTCTTCATCCATCATATATATATATATATATATAATATATGTATATTGTATTACTTAGTCATAATAAAGAATGAAATCTTGCCATTTGAGACAACACAGATGGACCCTGAGGGCTTCCCTGGTAGCTCAGCTGGTAAAAAATCTGCTTGCAATGCAGGGGACCCTGGTTTGACTCCTGGGTCAGGAAGATCCCCTGGATAAGGGATAGGCTGCCCACTCCGTAATCTTTGGTTTCCGTGGTGGCTCAGAAAGTGAAGAATCTGCCTGAAATGCATGAGACCTGGGTTCTATCCCTGGGTTGGGAAGATTCCCTGGAGGAGGGCATGGCAACCCACTCCAGTATTCTTGCCTGTAGAATCCCATGGACAGAGGAACATGGCATGTTACAGTCCATGGGGTCGCAAAGAGTCAGACACAACTGAAGAGACTAAGGATGGCAGAGCACAGATGGACCTTGAAGATATCACACAAAGTGTAATAAGTCAGAAAAAGACAAATAATGTACAAATGGAATTACTTTTGTGGAAACAAAGATTCAAATTGAATTGAATTGAAGTTGCTCAGTTATATCCAACTCTTGGCGACCCTATGGACTGCAGCCCACCAGGCTCCTCCATCAGTGGGATTTTCCAGGCAATAGTCCTGGAGTGGGTTGCCATTTCCTTCTCCAGGGGATCTTCCCAACCCAGGGATCGAACCCAGGTCTCCCGCATTGTAGACAGATGGTTTACCATCTGAGCCACCAAGGAATGTGGAAACAAAGATTCAAGTGGTATGTAATCGCAGCTGTCTCCCAAGAAATAGCACCCACAGGTACAAGACTCAGTATCTTTCACTCAATAAACTGGAAGTAAATGTTGATGCCTGCTATATGCAAAGGTCTGGAAGTGGGTCTAGTGAATTCAGAGAGTAAGATGAATTGCATTAGCATCTAATTACAGAGGCTGGCATGGGTTCAGTTCAGTTCAGTTCAGTCGCTCAGTCGTGTCCAACTCTGCGACCCCATGAACCGCAGCACGCCAGGCCTCCCTGTCCATCATCATCACTCGGAGTTTACTCAGACTCACATCCATCGAGTCCGTGATGCCATCCAGCCATCTCATCCTCGGTCATCCCCTTCTCCTCCTGCCCCCAATCCCTCCCAGCATCAGAGTCTTTTCCAATGAGTCAACTCTTCTCATGAGGTGGCCAAAGTACTGGAGTTTCAGCTTCAGCATCATTCCTTCCAAAGAAATCCCAGGGCTGATCTCCTTCAGAATGGACCGGTTGGATCTCCTTGCAGTCCAAGGAACTCTCAAGAGTCTTCTCCAACACCAC
>SJYT01052416.1:321474-340531 GCA_006410635.1 Cephalophus harveyi | reverse complement strand
GTTATTGTGATCCACACAGTCAAAGGTTTGGGCATAGCCAATAAAGCAGAAATAGATGTTTTTCTGGAACTCTCTTTCTTTTTTGATGATCCAGCAGATGTTGGCAATTTGATCTCTGGTTCCTCTGCCTTTTCTAAAGCCAGCTTGAACATCTGGAAGTTCACGGTTCATGTATTGCTGAAGCCTGGCTTGGAGAATTTTAAGCATTAATTTAGTAGTGTGTGAGATGAGTGCAATTGTGTGGTAATTTGAGCATTCTTTGGTATTGCCTTTCTTTGGGATTGGAATGAAAACTGACCTTTTCCAGTCCTGTGGCCACTGCTGAGTTTTCCAAATTTGCTGGCATATTGAGTGCAGCACTTTCACTGCATCATCTTCTAGGATTTGAAATAGCTTAACTGGAATTCCATCACCTCCACTAGCTTTGTTCATAGTGATGCTTCCTAAGGCCCATTGACTTCTCATTCCAGGATGTCTGACTCTAGGTGAGTGATCACACCATCGTGATTATCTGGGTTGTGAAGATCTTTTTTGCATATTCTAATGTGTAACAGGAAATTCTCAGGTTTTAAAGATGGAAAATCATCTCACTTGACATCAGAAATACTGGAATCTTGAGGAGATTCTCTAAGTAATTCTGTGATTTGAAATGACCCTCAGTTCAGTTCAGTCACCCAGTTGTGTCCTACTCTTTGTGACCCCATGAATCGCAGCACGCCAGGCCTCCCTGTCCATCACCAACTCCCGGAGTTCACTCAGATTCACATCCATCGAGTCAGTGATGCCATCCAGCCATCTCATCCTCTGTCGTCCCCTTCTCCTCCTGCCCCCAATCCCTCCCAGCATCAAAGTCTTTTCCAATGAGTCAACTCTTCACATGAGGTGGCCAAAGTACTGGAGTTTCAGCTTTAGCATCATTCCTTCCAAAGAAATCCCAGGGCTGATCTCCTTCAGAATGGACTGGTTGGATCTCCTTGCAGTCCAAGGGACTCTCAATGGCCCTATAGCTGGCCTAATAATCTATTAGGTTCAGTGTTGGTTAGAAACGACTTCAGACACTTCTAAATACATTGCAAAAATATGTCTCCCTTGCAGTCTTCTTTACAGTTAGTTTGTGCCTTCCGAAAGCAGTTTAAACTTTTCAGGATTTTCTCATGAAATTCTGATTCAAAACCCACACAGATCCCTATAGGAAAATGTAAAGTGATCCATAGTACCTCAGTAAAACAAGCAATTTAGGAAATGATCTTAAAAATATATAGAGGAAATAAATGTACTTGAAAATGCAGAAAATAAAGAACACAGTTATAAGACTGTTAAGTAATATGCTTTACCTTTCTGTTCCTGTTTCTTCATCTACAAAATGGAAATAACAGTGGTACCTACCTCATTAAGTTATTGTTCACAATAGAGTTTATGCATGTAAAGTCTGTACAACAATTGTCTTTATCTACAAATTGGACATATCTCCAATGCAGATATGATGAAATGTATGTATATTTCTAACTGATCTTAACTGCTTGTTCAAAGTAGGGTCCATAATGTCTTTCCAAGATAATTTAGAAGAACTAAAATTAGATAACTCTGTGGAGCTGCCAAATTCCCACCGTAGTGGTCCCATTAACTGAGTATGAGGGATTTATGCCTTCAATACTCTATTTCTTATTGTCTGAGATGAGCAATGACTTCTGATTACTCTGCTCTTGCTTGAATCCTGTGTGAGATGGGAAACATTTGTTGTTGTTTAGTCACTAAGTCATTTCTAACTCTTTTGTGACCCTATAGACTATAGCCCGCCAGCCTCTATCCGTGAGATTTCCCCGGCAAGAATACTGGAGTGGGTTGCCATTTCCTACTTCAAGGAATCTTCCTGACCCAGGGATTGAATTGGCAGGTGGGTTCTTTACCAGTGAGCCACCTGGGAAGCATTAACGGGTTAATAAATTGGCTCTTTAGAACAACACCCCCCATCCCTCAATTTTCTCCTGTTTCCAACATAAATATCTGTGTGCATATGTATATGTGGCAGGGGGGTGGCTTCTCTGATGGCTCAGCTCTACAGAATCCACCTGCAATGCCATAGCAGCAGGAGATGCGGGTTCGATTTCTGAGTCAGGAGGATCCTCTGGAGGAGGGCATGGCAACCCTCTCCAGTATTCTTGCCTGGAGAATTCCATGGACAGAGGGCCTGGCAGGCTACAGTCCATAAGGTTGCAAAGAGTCGAACACGAATGAAGCTACTTAGCATGCATACACCCCTATATATGTGTGATTTGCTGTCAGTCATTACAGGACTTCTGAACCTCTCCATGTGAAGTTTGTGATGTCCTTGTCTTCAGCTCATGCACGTTAACTAGGCACAAGAGATTCCAGATTGTAATTATGCAATGGTTTCTTCATGTTCCATTAACACCATCCAGTACATGTTTATATTTAAACAATACATAATTAAAATAAACACCAAGCATCATTACAAGTCAAAAGAATACAAAAAGTCAAGTACATCTGGAGGTCGAGAGTTTCCATGGATCATTTTATTCCTTCACTGGGACCAATTCAGTTTAGTATAAACACCTTCGAAAATTTAACTTCTTTATTGTATTTTAACCAGCAGCAAAGGTCAAAATTCCTGCTAGGGTGGGAGTGGGAAGTGGGATGAAGAATGATATTAAAGCAACAGGGACTTCCCTGGCTGTCCAATGGTTATGACTTCTTGCAATTACTGCAGGGGTGGGGGTTCTTTCACTCGTCAGGGAACTAAGATCCCATAAGCCACGCAGCATGGCTCCCCCCCCCCACAAAAAAAAGGAAAAAAAAAAAAATAAAATAGCATGGAAGCATATACACTACCATATGTAAAATGGATAGCCAATGGAAGTTTGCTATGCGACTCAGGGTTCTCACACTGGGGTTCTGCAACAACCTAGAGGAGGGGAAAGGGTGGGGATGGGAGGGAGGTTCAAGAGAGGGGATATATGTATACTTATGGCTAATTCATGTTGATGTATGGCAGAAGTCAAGCCAATATTGTAAAGCAATTATCCTTTGATTGAAAATAAATTTTAAAAAATCTAAAAAAAAACATCTAAAAGTTTCCACCATATTTTTTAAAAGTAAACAAAAGTACTTCTGGAAAATATTGTGGACATATTTAATTTGATTTAAATCCTCATGCTGTGTGTGGTTGTTGAAAAGACTCCATTTTATAAAGTCATTGTTGTATCAGGTTTTGAATGGAAGATATTATTCATGAAAATATATTCATAGCAAAGAAACAGCTGTGTGTCCTCAGCGTAAGAATCACTCTGAAGTCTCCTATGCCTCAGCGCAGCTCTGTCTGGGTCTGGCATGGCTGGCCAGTCTCCCATTCTCTCCCTGGCTGCGGCCACTCATGAACAGACACTTCTGCGGGGCCATTAGACTCACTTTGGTATTTTTGCTCGATAGTGACTCTGACTCAGCCAGACCTTCTAGATTCCTGGCCTTGGTTCATTTGACCTTGAGAACCTACTTGCTGAAATTCCTTCCTTGAGTGACTCCCTGATCTAGACCCTCAACTTGCCCCAACTCTGCCCCCTCAGCAAAGTCCCTGACATCCAGTCAGGTTTCCAGGCCTTGACCTCTGTTCAATTAACAGCCTGTGTGGCTCTGCCTTAGACTCCTGCTTGACTCCATCAGATTTCTCCAAAGATGTTTAAATCTAGTGTTCAAGTTGGAAAGTGTGTAGTCACCCAGTTGTCTGACTCTGCGACGCCACGGACTGTAGCCCGCCAGGCTCCTCTGTCCATGGTATTTCCCAGGCAATAATACTGGAGTGGGTTGTCATTCCCTTCTCCAGGGGATCTTCCTGATCCAGGGATCAAACCCTAGTGTTCTGCATTGCAGGCGGATTCTTTACCAGTGAGCCATCTGGAAAGCCCGAATTGGAAAGAACAGGTCAAAACACATAGATGCAAGTGATTGGTGTCAGTGGACGGCCAGCTGGTCAGGGACCAGGCACCTTCCAGGATGTCTTTGCCTGAGGTTCCAGGGGAGCCAGAAAACATGTGTCACTTATTATGCAAAATCACACATCTATGCTCATTTATATCTATTGTTGTTTAGTCACTAAGTCATGTCATGTCTGACTCTCGTGACCCCATGGACTGTAGTCCGCTAGGCTCCTCTGTCCATGTGATTTCCCAGGCAAGCACACTGGTCTGGATTGCCATTTCCTTTCACAGAGGATCTTCCTGACCCAGGGATTGAACCCACATCTCCTGTATTGGCAGGTGGTTCTCTACCACTGAGCCACCAGGGAAACTCCATTTATGTCTATAGTTCTGTCTTTTTCTCATTCTTTGTTGCTTTTCTTTCTCTATTTTTTTTTTCTCACTTAGGTTAACTACTTGTTTATCTCTCCTATCAGTCTTTTCAAATAACCTGTTTTAGTTTTCACTTTGTTGTTTTTTTCTAAATGATTAATTTTGTTATTGATTAATTTTATTTTCCTATACCTCTTCATTATTTAGCAACGAAGAACACAGACTTTGTAGCCAGACTGCTCAGGTCATAACCCTGGCTCAACTGAATAATAGGTTGTAAACCTTGGATGAATTATTTGGTCTCTCATAATTCTGTTGCATCACCCATAAAAATGGAGCAATGACAAAACTACCTCATTTTGTGTTTATACTCATCACTCCTTCAGAGTGAAGGTAATTACTAGGCCCACTATTTGAATCTGTTATTTGATGTTATCATAAAAAGCATATATATTACTTTATCACAGATCTGTTTTATAGTTATGTCAATAATCATAATTCAACATCATTGTTATTTATATGACTTTATAATTTATGCATGTATATCAGTTATTTTGAGAGAGGCTTCAGCAGTCTGCCTGAGAGTTCAATGACAAACAAAGATTAGAAGTACTGCCTTCCAGAATGGCAGAGAAGGAGGTTGGGAGGAATGCAGACCCTTGAATTAGCCCATAGTGCACCTCAGTGCACCTCTCTTCTCTGCAGTGTTACGAGACGAATGTTTACCCCTTTTTGGACCACTGTATTTTGGAGTATCGCATTAAAGCCTGTGTTGTAACTAATACTCTAAATCTAAAAGTTCACCAGCATGCAAATATCTTATTTTCCCTGAGAGTGAATGCTGTTTGGACTGAGTGTACTATCCTCAAGTTACATTCCTTCTTCCCCACCAGTGAGTTTGCGGACATTATCCTACCACCTTCTAACATGCAGTATTTCAGATGAGAAGCACAATGCCAGTCTAATACTTCTTCTCTTTTGTAAGTACTATCTTTAGTTTGTCTAGAAGTTTGTTAATGATTTTCCTTTAGTGTCGGAATTCTAAAAGTTTTACAGTTGAATGTAGTTTCTTAACAATCCCTTCTGAAAAACAAAGAGCTTTTCTGCAAATATATGTTTTATCTGCTTTAAATTTATCATTTTAAATAATCATTCTGTTTCTTTCCTTTTTAGAGTTTAACCATTTTCATATCAGATTTCCTGAATCTATTTACCTTAGTTTATTTTCTCTAATGATTTTTAACTCGTTCTACATTTACTCTGTAGTTGAGATAGATTTTGCATCTTTTAAAGTCTCAAAACTGACCATTGTCTATTTCAATTTACAAACCTCCTAAGCTTAAATAATCATATTATCTTTTTCTTTGGGAACTCCTCTTGTTTTCTGTGCTTAATATATTGAAGTAAAAGATGAAAAACATGCGTGATAGGTGACACATTTCAGCAGAAAGATAGAAACTGTAGAAAATAGACAAAAATAATAGGAATGAAAACACGGTATTAGAGATGAAATATTTCCTCTATAAGTAGGACAGAAGACTGGACACAAAGAGAAAAGAGCAGTGAACTGAAATTTAGATTAAAAGATGTTATGCAAATTGAAATACAGTGAAGAAAAAATTTGAAAAGGAAAATAAACTGGGGCATCCAAGATCTGTGAAAAAACATGAAGTCGTTTAATAGGCATCTAATTGGAGTACTGATATAGAAGAGTAAATGATGCATAAAAAACAGGTGAAGAGATAATGGCCAAAATTTCCCAAATTAATGAAAGACAATGACTCACAGATCCAAGAATCCTGGAGAACTGAAAGAAGGAAAAATGCAAGGGAAAATACGCACATACATATTCCAATCAAAATGGTAAAATGTAAAAACAAAGAAACTCTTGAAGACAACAAATGAAAAGAAGTGTTATTTTGAGGGAAACAATCATAAATTGCAATTGAATTGTCTTGGAAGGACATCAGAGTGAGAAGACAGTTGAATGAGTGCTCTAAATGGCTGGAACACACACACACACTACAAACTAAAATAAAAAATGTTATGTCACCTAGAATTCTATTCTTTAAAATATTCTTCAGTAAAGAAAAAAAAATACATTTCAAACAGATCAAAGCTGGCAGAATTTACCTTCAGCAAACCTATACTAAAATAAATTAAGAAGATTTATACATGGAAATGACATAATATCTGTTAGAAACTTGATTCTAAAGAATGGAATGTACAAATCTAGAAGGAGTTGATAAGCCAGTAAATATAAAATATCTTTTGAGAGGCAAGATCAAGAGGGAAAATTAGGATGCTGAACTCAGGTGTCTATATAAACACATCAAAAAAATATTTCTACACGTGGAACAATTCTCACTGATAATAAACTGGAGTCTGGCACAAAGACTCTTCTACAACCAAGGCCGTAAAGAAAGAGCCACGGGAATCTGGGTAGGAAAGGAAGAGAAGAGAGCAGGTGGGGACCCCTGGCCCTCGAGGAGGGGGACATAGAAGAGGAGTGGGATAGCACAGGCTCAGACACTCTCCTTGGGGACTAAGTGGTTCAAACCATATATTAGGCACTGCGGGTCCCACCCTGGCAAGAGGAGTTTGAAAATCTACCTGACTTACAGGAGGGCTGTAACAAATCTAGACTCCACTTGTGAAGCGCATGCATAAGCTGAACTACTCCCAGGAGCAAGGAAGAAGAGGCAGACAGGAACTGCCCAGGGCTCAGTCTGGTTTCCTGCAACTGCCCCAGCACACGCCCCTACCCACATCAGGTGCCAGTTCTGGCCCCTCCAGCTCTGGTGTAGCCCCCTGTGAAGATGAAGACTGCTGTTGTGGAGGAGAGAGCAGTTCAGGGGATGGAGCTGGCTTTGACCCTGCCCTGTATCTGAAGGAGGTCAGGGTGTCCATTGCTGGCACTGGTGAAGCTGGTGGATAGAAAACTGTGTCGAGCTCTGATGGGTATGCTGGGACTGTCCCAGAGTGGTCTCTGACCCACACTGGGTGTGCGTTCCAGCTCCACTTGCTTCAGTACTACACCCCTATTGGGCAAATGTGGCTTTTCTGGGAGAAAAGCCACATACTTAGAAGGAACCAAACCAGCTCAGAACTGACCTCAGGGCTTCTGCTCTAGAGCATTGGGACCCTAGCCTGCCTGCAACAGGGAGATGTTGGCCACTGAGCATTGGAGAAGCTCCAGCTCACACATGGCTCTATTTCTAACCCCTTCATTTCCACCCCTACCTTCTCCCCATGCTGCCAGGACACCCTGGGAGATGTGAGCCATGGTCAGTTCACATTCAGCTCTGCCACCGAAGCCACTGGGGACACGCAGACTGCACAGGAATATTCCAACACAAGAACATCTCTTCAAGATTGGGATAAGTAACTGTTTCACCTAATTTCATAGAGACAGAGAAAGTTAAACAAAATCCAGAGGAATCTGATTCAAACAAAAGAACAATAAAAAAGCAGCTAATGAAATAGAGATAGAAACAAGAAAGATAAAAGCATATTAAACACAAGATTTAGCAAAGTTATAAAGATTTAGAAGATGATTCCAATTAGAACAGAAGTCAAGGAAGTATAAAATAGAAGTAAGAGAAAAATTCAGATAAACCAGATTTTTAAAAAAATCTCTAGGTATATGATCAGGAAAAGAAAGATAACAGAATTTAAAAATAGGGACTTCACTATAGGATCTATAGACACTACAAGATAATGAGGAAACATTATGAATAATATTATGCCTTTAGGGTAAAGCTCAGTGGTAAAGAACCCACCTGCCAATGCAGAAGACATGGGTTCAATTCCTGGGTCAAGAAGATGCCCTGGAGAAGGAAAAAGCACCCCACTCCAGTATTCTTGTTTGGGAAATCCCATGGACAGAGGAGCCTGGTCAGCTACAGTCCATGAGGTCACAAACGATTTGGATATGACTTAGCAGCTAAACAAGTTAGACAACCTAGGGTAGACCATTTGAAAGACACAAATATCAAAGCTCACTCAAGAAGAATTAGATCACCTAAACAGTTGTCGCTGAAGGTTGGACACGACTGAGCAACTTCACTTTCACTTTTTACTTTCATGCATTGGAGAAGGAAATGGCAACTTATTGAATTTTAAATTATAAATCTCATAAAAAATAACTACAGGTTCAGATGCCTAAACTGGTAAATTCTACTTAAAGATTAAGGAAGAAGTAAAACAAATTGTATACAAACTATTTCAAAAACAGAGAAGCATGGATTACTTTCCTGAAGATTTTATGATGCTGGGATTATCCTGATAAACTAACCAGGAGTAAAGAATCACAAGAGAAGGAAACCATAGAACAATATCCTTCATTGACATAGACATAAAAATCAGTGGCACAATTGTATATAATTGAATGCAGCAATATATTGGGTTGGCCAAAAAGTTTGTTTGGGCTTTTCTGTCTTACAGAAAAACACAAATGAAATTTTTGACCAATGCAATATATTAAAGGATAATATTACATGATCATGTTGGGTTTATTTCCAGAATGCAAGGTTGGTTCAACATCTGGAAATAATTCAATGTGATTCATTTATTAGCAAACTAAAAAACAGAAACAAAAATTACACAATTATTTCAATAGATGCAGGAAAAGCATTACACAAAATACAGCATCCATTCATTTAGAAATTCTCAGCATACTAGAATAGAAGGGAACTTCCTTGATGTGATAAGGGGCATCTAAGGAAAACCAGCTATCATGATACTTAATTAGAGAGGATTGCACATTATCCCTTTATGGTTGAAAAAAGGAAAGCAAAATCATTTTCCATCTGGAGTGGAGGAAAATGAGAAAAAAAAGCTATTTTTGAACCCAGTAAGTCCTGGCACAATTATGTTATATTTAACAGTTAATTTTTAAACTCAATTCTCTCCTCTCTCATTCTCTAATAGGCAGTTAGAAGAAACTAGGAGGCACCTTCATCATTCTGCATGGAAATACCTTTAACTAAATCATCCAGTTTATCAGAAAACTGCAAGCAAAAATGCTACAATTTCTGTAACTACATAAAAACCTTTCCTTTCCTTTGGTTTCCGATAACCTTATCCTCACTTTCCTTTAACTCTCCACCCACAGCATCCTCAAAACCCTTCTAACAAGTGCCCACAGTCCAGTCCCAAAACCAATGCCACATGGTTCAAGCTTTGTTACAGCAGCACCCCAGTTTCAGGTACAACCATCTTTTTAGTTATCTACTGCTCTGTAACAAAGTATCACGAAGTTGGTGGTGTGAAACAGCAGTTTTTCACCAATCTCACTATCCTCATCATTTCATGGTTTTGGGGTTGACTGAACTCTGCCAGGTAGGTCTTACTGGGGTCGCACATGTGACTGATATCAGATGATGGTTTAGCTGGAGTCATCTGAGACCTTCTCAGTCACACAATGGGTTGTTGATGACCACTGTGAGGTTGGACCTCAGTGGGGACTGTTGATAAACAACTACACATGGCCTCTCCATGTCACTTGACATTCATGGCATAGGGGGTTGGTTCTAAGGACAAGAGTTACAAGAGGAAGTCAGAAAGAAGCTTCCGAAGTAATGCTATATTACTCCCTTAACACTCTACTGCTTAGAAGCAAGTCTCTAAAGCCACTCATATTCAAGGGGAGAAGAATAATGCTTCATCGTTTGATAAAAGGGTCTTCCCTGGTGGTTCAAACAGTAAAGAATTTGTCGGCAATACAGGAGACCTGGGTTGAATCCCTGGGTTGGGAAGATCCCTTGGAGAAGAAAATGGCAACCTGCTCCAGTATTTTTGCCTGGAAAATTCCATTGATGGAGGTATAATCCAGGGGGTTACAAAGAGCTGGACGAAACTGAATGACTAACGTTTCTTTCACTTTGATAAAAGGCGTATAAGAGAGTTTGTGTGTGTGTGTGTGTGTGTGTGTACGCACTCAGTCATGTTTGACTCTTTGTGACCCCGTGGACTGTAACCTATCAGGCTCCTCTGTCCATGGGATTTCTCAGGAAAGAATACTGGAGTGGGTTGCCATTTCCTTCTCCATGGGATCCTCCTGACTCAAGTATCGAACCCGCATCTCTTGTGTCTCTGCCATTGGCAGGCGGATTCTTTACCACTAGCTCCCCTGGGAAGTCCCATGGGAGAGTTTGAGGACACTTTTGAAAATGATCACTCAGTAGCATCAATTATTTGGGTACAAACTGGAAAATAGTACTGAGAGTATTAACACCAAACACATGCTCCTCCAAATTCCTAGGGCATTCCACTTCATCTACTGTGATAAACCTGGCATCCCCAAAGCACTAAGAACAGCATGACAGTGGAGAGGAGCTACAAGGACTTCCTCATGGCTCTCGTTCCCATCTCAGCTTCCATTTAAGCCTTCGAGTACTGTCAGTTTCCTTTCAACTTTCCTCTTTCAGCTCTCTGTGTGGACCTTCTTAACTATTGTTTCCTCTTTACACCTCCCCAGGCTCTCAGAACCAAAGCGCCCATCCTGCTGTGGTCCCTGTGATCCCTTTAGTCCTTGGATAGAAGAAACAGAAACATACCCCACACCAACGTTTTACATCGTGTTTTCCTTCTCTCTGGTCAATTTCTGATCCTAAGTATTTCTTTTATTTCCCAAGATCCAGGCCAAGCTTTGAGCCCTGACTGTAGGGATCAGGTCCTTGTCTTCAGTCTCATTTCTTGCCAATTTTCCTGCCTGCCTGCCCCAATTGTTTTAAAGACAAAAGCTTCCACCTGAGCCCCAAACCTCATGGCTGGCACCTTGTTTGCTACAGCCAACATGCCCTTGTCCTACATTCTGCCCACCTGCCAGGGAGACAATGATGGCTCACCTCAGGACATCTTCCATGCCAGCCACCTGTCTGCCTGGAGCTCCAGCTTCTACTTGTTGCCAAAACCCCCTAGACAGCAGGTACTGCCATCTCTTTGGTTTTTCCAGCTGCTCGGCCCTTCTCCAAAAGACTATTAATTCTCCAGGTTGTGTCCTCCTCCGCTATATCTAGTTCCTAGTCTGGAAACATGCCTGTGTGCTCAGTTACTCAGTCATGTCTGACTTTGCAACCCCAAGGACTGAAGCCCACCAGGCTCCTCTGTCCATGGGATTCTCCAGGCATGGATACTGGTGCAGGTTGCCATTTCCTTCTCCAGAGGGTCTTGACCAAGGGATCGAACCTGTGTCTCTTGCATTTGCTGGCAGATTCTTTACCACCCAGTCACCTGGGAATCCTAATCCTGACTCATGCCAAAGAGCAATTGACTTTCTCTCTGGCTGCCACTGCCTTCTCTTCTCTCCTATATCCCCACCCAGGGAGATTTATGGAAACAATTAGAAATAAAAATTCATCATGCTAAGATCAGTCCAGTTTTTCTACTTCAGTTTAAAATGTACATGGACTCAAATTCTCTCACCTTCTCTATTGCTTCATCTCTAGGAAAACTGCCTGCTGCAACCTTTCCTGATGGGTTCCTAGGCTTTTTCCCCTTTGGCTTTCTCTTGGCTTCCAAGTCTGCAGACTCCATGCCTATGGCCTGCTGCCCTGGATTTCAAGTTCCTGGCACCTTCACAATTCGGCAGTCATCTGGCTCTCAACACTCAGGCTACACGTTGTACCCTTGCTCAGCTTTCTGGCCCCTGCCTAACCAGCCCTACTAGCTGCCACCCACATTTGGTTAGGTTTTCTTATTACATCCGGAGAAGTGGAAGCTTCTTCAATGTAAACCTTTATTTCTGCCACTTGTATTAATATATACTTTAGATTTTTCAGTGCATAACCAACACTAGAAGGAGAGGCTGGGACGATTTGAGAGAATAGAATTGAAACATATATAATACCATATGAAAAAGAGATGACTGGGGTGAGTTAGACGCATGAAGCAGGGCACTCAAAGCTGGTGTTCTGGGACAACCCGGAGAGGTAGGGTGGGGAGAGAGGTGGGAGAAGGGGTTCAGGTTGAGGGGCACACATGTATACCTATGGCCAATTCATGCTGATGTATGGCAAAACCCATCACAATATTGTAATTATCCTCCAATTAAAATATATACATAAATTTAAAAAAAAGAACTTCTCTAAGTTTTCCTTGGCCTCCACTCCACTTAATGGAAGATGGAGAACTTTATTCTACATTTGTGATGTGTTTTCTTTTTTCTTCTCTAAGACTGCTCAAAACTGGCAGGAATTTTTGATGGGAAGAATAATGTGGTTAGCATGTTTATAAATTAACAGTCAAGGAGGTGTACAAACCCAAAATTATTCCCACAGGAAGCAAGTTGCTGGCTCTGACATTCTTTCTCTTTCTTAGCTTGCCAGAAGCAGATGTTGACAGTTCTCTCATTTGGGGAATATATCCAGAAGGATGAATATTACCCTTGAGAAACACAATATACTGTACATAACTTCATATAAGCAAAGATGTAGTTTATTTAAGCTTAGAGAAAGTACATACTGACAACCTGGGCATGGAAAAGAAAGAAAGCCATGAAACAATCAAAAAGCTAGGCCCGCCCTCAACTTCATGGAAGTTTCTAAGCTAGTTGAAAGGGGTGCTTGATAGCATTAGAGGGCTGCAGATGGAATCAGACCTGAGACCAAAGTCTTCTCCACACAATGCCAGAATTTTCTCAGAAGTGAAAACTATCACCTTCCAGCTGGCAGTTTTGCCCACATTTCACAAAGAAATTCAATTTCTTTTAACACATAAAAAACTATAATTAACCTGTTTTCACTTAAAGCAAAGGGTATTTATAAGGAGCTGCTCATATACCAAACACTATACATGCTAATATGTTTGCATGTATGCATAAAAATTGCATATGACAGTTCCTATTCCCAAAGACTTCAAAATATAAATTGGTAGATTCTGAAAAGTAAAAAGTCTGGTGGGAAAAAAGAAAACTAACTTATTTGTCTCAGAGTGCCCAGAAATGTCTAGCCTACATTTTAAGTGTTAGGCATTCTTAGCATACATATTTTTTCTTTTTTAATGAAGCATGGCTGATTTTGCTGGGGTTCAAAACTGACATTCAACTCACAGAAGTGTGTCTGCCCTGTGGCATGAATGGATCCATAGACTAAGAAAGAAATGGAATAGCTCAGAGATTCCAGGAGATGAGGAAAATATTGAAGCCACCAGAGCCCAGTGGTGTGTGGCAATCAGAGATGGATGACTCCTTTTGAACAGAAATGTCACGCTGACCTGGTGGAGAAGATGGCAGGAGGCAAACCCTGCAAGTAAGATCTGGCAGCTGCTATCAAAAGAACAGAGTCAATGTATAATCAGGGTGACCTGAAACCGCCAATCACATACCACTGTCTTCAGGGGCACAAGGCTCCAGCACTTTCTAATATGAAGCAGTCCCGTCTGCTCATCAGGCAGGAAACACTGATGCATCTGGGGTCTATAGAATTCTTCCCACAGCCAGTTCAGGGACACTGATCTGCAGACTTTGCTGAGTGTGGACAGAGTCCTACCTGGTATTTGGTTTCAACATTAAGTGGTCATTAAAATATGTATCATATTCTAATGATACTTATGGAAGTTTTGAGGTCCTCTTAGGATCAGAAGTTTTGACAGCTTTATTGGTTTACAGTGAATTGAGACTGATTTAAGAGTAGAACCTACCTAATATTTTTAGCTTGGCGATGACTCAGTTCAGGATCAGTGCTGTCGGCCATGCTCGTCAAATATCTGAGAAAAGGAAAGCTTATTTTATAAAATAATAGATACGATTTAACCCAAAATTTCTATTTCTGTGTATCAATTATGAGGATGTAACCATAATGCAGCAGAAATTTACATAAAAAGAAGTTTGTGAAAAAATTAAATCAATGATTACATTACAAAAAAGTAAATGGTTCTATATATTAGAAACATTTGTAATGAAGTATAAGAAAATGTTTAAAAATTGAACTTGATTGTCAGGAAAATGTTCCTAAAATTGAATGTTAAATGATAAAAGCAGATTATAAAACATTCATTCAATGAACATTTGTTGAGTGCTGACCTTGTAACGAGCATTGTTACAAGTTTAGAGGTATTATTGTGCATGTGTGTTTGCACGCTCACACCGTTGTGACGGACTCTTTGGGAGCCCACGGACTGTAGCCTGCCAGGTTCCTCTGTCCACAGAATTTTTCAGGCAAGAACATTGGAGTGGGTTGTCACATCCTCCTCCAGGGGATCTCTCCCACCCAGGGATGGAACCCGGGTCTCCTGCATCTCCTGCCCTGGTAGGTGGATTCTTGACCACTGCTCTACCTGGGAAGCTTGGGAAGCCCAGAGGTATTTTTAGGAACCAAAAAAAGAAAAAAAATCTCTTCTTTAGTGGGCTAATACATTCTGGTGTATCTTATAATGTCCTTTCAACAATGTAAACAAACAGCTATGCAAGCAAAGAAAAGAAGCAAGCATAGAAAAGAAGGTGGAAGAGAAATGTAGTGGACACCACCACACCCATATTCTTAGGATTTCTCTATGCACAGTATCTCCCGTGTGCTTACCCTCCCAAAGTTAGCATCTGCATCTCTGTTGAAAAGCTGCTGTCTGGCTTGCTATCGAGCCTGATTTGCCAGAGGTACATGGAATATACCAGTCACCAGGGGCAGCCATTAACCACTGACTTAAGGAAGCATGGTATAATCACTGCATCTCCCTTGATCTAGTTGGACCATCTCGCTCTGATGGATCAAGCCAGAACTACCCTCTGCACGACCTTGTTGCTATCACACTTTTACCACTAAAGAGTCAAATGAAGGCTGACATTTGAACAGAGAAGGAAGGCTAATAATAATAAGCAGAGCTTACATTCATTGAGTGCTATCTTATGGTTCAGATTTTAACTTGAATTATCTTAATTTTCACAGCAACATGGAATGAGAAGTACTATTATTACAGGTGAATATAAGGCTGTGGGCATTTTCTTTTTCTTCCTCATACTTCCATGTCTGTTTCAACGTTTCACCATAATATGTGTTAATTTTATAAGCATCTAGGACAAGAGCACCCATTTTCTGGCACACTGGCATTAAAAGATGCAGCAATAGTGCACTCCTGGAAACTATAGAACATTATTGCTCTTGTGTGTATGTGTGCATGTGCGTGTGTGTGTTAGTCACTCAGTTGTGTCTGACTCTGCAGCCCAATGGACTACAGCCCACCAGGCTCCTCTGTCCAAGGGATACTCCAGGCAAGAATACTGGAGTGGGTGTTGTTGTCTAGTCGTTCAGTCATGTCTTACTCTGCGACCCCATAGCCTGCAGCATGTCAGGCTTTCTTATCCTCCACCATCTTCTGGAGTTTGCTCAAACTCATGTCCTTTGAGTAAGTGATGCCATCGAACCACCTCATCCTCTGTCATTCCCTTCTCCTCATGTCTTCAATCATGCCCAACATCAGGGTCTTTTCTAATGAGTCTTTTCTAATGACTCTGATGCTCTTCGCATCAGGTGGCCAAAGTATTGGAGCTTCAGCTTCAGCATCAGTCCTTACAATGACTATTCAGGACTGATTTCTTTTAGAATTGACTGGTTTGATAGGCTTGCAGTCCAAGGAACTCTCGAGAGTCTTCTCCAACACCACAGTTCAAAAGCATCAGCTCTTTGGTGCTCAGTCTGCTCTATGGTCCAACTCTCACATCCATACATGACTACTGGAAAAACCATCGCTTTGACTAGACAGACCTTTGTCTGCAAAGTAATGTCATTGCTTTTTAATATGCTTTCTAAGTTCATCATAGCTTTTCTTCCAAGGAGCAAGTGTCTTTTAATTTCACTGCTGCAGTCACCATCACAGTGATTTTGGAGCCTGAGAAAATAAAGTCTGTCACTATTTTCATTGTTTCCCCATCTATTTGCCATGGAGTGATGAGAGCAGATGCCACAATCTTCATTTTCAGAATGGTGCATTTTAAACCAGCTTTTTCACTCTCCTCTTTCACTTTCAACAAGAGACTCTTTAGTTCCTCTTTGCTTTCTGCCATAAGGGTGGTATCATCTGCATATATGAGGTTATATTGGGTAGCCATTCCCTTCTCCAGGGGATCTTCCCATACCAGGGATCAAACCCAGGTCTCCTGCATTACAGGTGGATTCTTTACTGTCTGTGCCACCAGGGAAGCCCTATTGCTCTTATATGAAAGTGAAAGTGAAGTCACTCAGTCATGTCCGACTCTTTGGGACCCCGTGGACTGTAGCCCACCAGGCTCCTCCGTCCATGGAATTCTCCAGGCAAGAATACTGGGGTGGGTTGCCATTGACTTCTTGAGGGGATCTTCCTGACCCAGGGATTGAACCGAGGTCTCCTGAATTGCAGGCAGATGCTTTAACCTCTGAGAATGCAATTCTTTATCAGGAAGGAATATTATGACCAATCTAGATAGCATATTAAAAAACAGAGACATTACTTTGCCAACAAAGGTCCGTCTAGTCAAGGCTATTGTTTTTCCAGTGGTCATGTGTGGATGTGAGAGTTGGACTGTGAAGAAAGCTGAGCACCAAAGAATTGATGCTTCTGAACTGTAGTTTTGGAGAAGACTCTTAAGAGTCCCTTGGACTGCAAGGAGATCCAACCAGTCCATTCTAAAGGAGATCAGTCCTGGGTGTTCATCGGAAGGACTGATGCTAAAGCTGAAACTCCAATATTTGGCCACCTCATGTGAAGAGTTGACTCACTGGAAAAGACTCTGATGCTGTGAGGGGTTGGGGGCAGGAAAGAAGGGGCCGACAGCAGATGAGATGGCTGGATGGCATCACTGACTCGATGGACATGAGTTTGAGTAAACTCCAAGAGTTGGTGATGGACAGAGAGGCCTGGTGTGCTGCGATTCATGGGGAAGCAAAGAGTTGGACATGACTGAGTGACTGAACTGAACTGAACTGAAGAGTGTCTCTGAATCTTTATCAATTAATCCCTTTATGAAAGTGAACAAAAAATTACATCGTAGAGTGGATTTCTGCTATTGCCTCTGAAACTTACTTCATTATCTTTGAATTTTTGTTCAGTCTAACGTACTTTAAATCTTCAGAACCACATGTATTTAAAAATATTATCCTTTTATTTATTCTTTCAATTTACTGTAAAGTGTTCCAATTTTATTATTTAAGTTAAAGATTAGTAATTCTGGCTTTAAGGTTATACTTACATTTAGTTTAAAATTTTTTATAAGATAATGACATTTTAAAGTTTCTGACCCAACCTCCATTTGTCAAAGGTCTTCATATGGCACTCTCTAAGCATAATCAGCATTGCTCTTTACCCCTTCCATAAGATCAAAGGTCTAAAACGTCCATAACTGAAGTTGAACCACACACATTACTATGTACAATTTTTTTGTGCTGACTTAAGAAACCAGTCAACTAGGAAAGTGGTTCTCTACATTATTTCATAGTAGAAGTAGTTATCTTAGACCAGAGCAACTCTCCCGTTAATGCCATAATTCAAATGGATAGAAATTCCTAAAGATCTATGTTACTTGGATTTTGGACATGTGGGATTAAGTCTATGTATTTCAGTTACAACCCAACGTCCAAGGAGTGGTGGCTGCGCGGGCGCAAGAGGGCCTAGAGGAGCTATCCCATGTTGAAGGTCAGGAAGGGCAGCGGTGAGGAGATACTCTTCGTCCAAGGTAAGGAGCAGCAGCTGCGCTTTGCTGGAGCAGCCGTGAAGAGATACCCCACGTCCAAGGTAAGAGAAACCCAAGTAAGATGGTAGGTGTTGCAAGAGGGCATCAGAGGGCAGACACACTGAAACCATACTCACAGAAAACTAGTCAATCTAATCACACTAGGACCACAGCCTTGTCTAACTCAATGAAACTAAGCCATGCTCGTGGGGCAACCCAAGACGGGTGGGTCATGGTGGAGAGGTCTGACAGAATGTGGTCCACTGGAGAAGGGAATGGCAAACCACTTCAGTATTCTTGCCTTGAGAACCTCATGGACAGTATGAAAAGGTAAAATGATAGGATACTGAAAGAGGAAATCCTCATGTCAGTAGGTGCCCAATATGTTACTGGAGATCAGTGGAGAAATAACTCCAGAAAGAATGAAGGGATGGAGCCAAAGCAAAAACAGTACTCAGCTGTGGATGTGATTGGTGACAGAAGCAAGATTCGATGCTGTAAAGAGCAATATTGCATAGGAACCTGGAATGTCAAGTCCATGAATCAAGGCAATTTGGAAGTGGTCAAATAAGAGATGGCAAGAGTGAACATCAACATTCTAGGAATCAGTGATCTAAAATGGGCTGGAATGGGTGAATTTAACTCAGATGACCATTATATCTACTACTGTGGGCAGGAATCCCTCAGAAGAAATGGAGTAGCCATCATGGTCAACAAAAGAGTCTGTAATGCAGTATTTGGATACAGTCTCAAAAAAGACAGAATGATCTCTGTTCATCTCCAAGGCAAACCATTCAATATCACAGTAATCCAAGTCTATGCCCCAACCAGTAACACTGAAGAAGCTGAAGTTGAACAGTTCTATGAAGACCTACAAGACCTTTTAGAACTAACACCCAAAAAAGATGTCCTTTTCATTATAGGGGACTGGAATGCTAAAGTAGGAAGTCAAGAAACACCTGGAGTAACAGGCAAATTTGGCCTTGGAATGCGGAATGAAGCAGGGCAAAGACTAATAGAGTTTTGCCAAGAAAATGCACTGGTCATAGCAAACACCCTCTTCCAACAACACAAGAGAAGACTCTACACGTGGACATCACCAGATGGTCAACAC
>SJYT01052416.1:260986-320583 GCA_006410635.1 Cephalophus harveyi | reverse complement strand
ACTTTCACAGCATCATCTTTCAGGATTTGAAACAGCTCAACTGGAATTCCATCACCTCCACTAGCTTTGTTCGTAGTGATGCTTTCTAAGGCCCACTTGACTTCACATTCCAAGATGTCTGGCTCTAGATGAGTGATCACATCATCATGATTATCTGGGTCGTGAAGATCTTTTTTGTACAGTTCTTCTGTGTATTCTTGCCACCTCTTCTTAATATCTTCTGCTTCTGTTAGGTCCATACCATTTCTGTCCTTTATCGAGCCCATCCTTGCATGAAATGTTCCCTTGGTATCTCTAATTTTCTTGAAGAGATCTCTAGTCTTTCCCATTCTGTTGTTTTCCTCTATTTCTTTGCATTGATCACTGAAGAAGGCTTTCTTATCTCTTCTTGCTATTCTTTGGAACTCTGCATTCAGGTGCTTATATCTTTCCTTTTCTCCTTTGCTTTTCGCCTCTCTTCTTTTCACAGCTTTTTGTAAGGCCTCCCCAGACAGCCATTTTGCTTTTTGCCGACAGTAGTAGATATAATGGTCTTCTGAGCTAAATCCACCCATTCCAGTCCATTTTAGTTCACTGATTCCTAGAATGTCGATGTTCACTCTTGCCATCTCTTGTTTGACCACTTCCAATTTGCCTAGATTCATGGACCTAACATTCCAGTTTCCTATGCAATATTGCTCTTTACAGCATTGGACTTGACTTCCATCACCAGTCACATCCACAACTGGGTGTTGTTTTTGCTTTGGCTGTCTCTCTTCATTCTTTCTGGAATTATTTCTCCACTCTTCTCCAGTAGCATATTGGGTACCTACTGACCTGTGGAGTTCATCTTTCAGTGTCCTATCTTTTTGCCTTTTCATACTGTTAATGGGTTTCTCAAGGGAAGAATACTGAAGTGGTTTGCCATTCCCTTCTCCAGTGGACCACATTTTGTCAGAACTCTCCACCACGATCCATCCATCTTGGGTGGCCCTATACGGCATGGCTCATAGTTTCATTGAGTTAGATAAGGCTGTGGCCCATGTGATTAGATTGGTTAGTTTTCTGTGATTGTGCTTTTCATCAGAGGGCAGACACACTGAAACTATACTCACAGAAAACTAGTCAATCTAATCACACTAGGACCACAGCCTTATCTAACTCAATGAAACCAAGCCATGCCTGCAGGGCAACCCAAGGCAGGCGGGTCATGGTGGAGAGGGCTGACAGAACGTGGTCCACTGGAGAAGGGAATGGCAAGCCACTTCAGTATTCTTGCCTTGAGAACCCCATTAGGATGAGATGGCTGGATGGCATCACTGACTCGATGAATGTGACTCTGAGTGAACTCCGGGAGTTGGTGATGGACAGGGAGGCCTGGTGTGCTGCGATTCATGGGGTCGCAAAAAGTCAGGCATGACTGAGCAACTGAACTGAACTGAACTGAACTGATGTATCTTAGACCAAAGGAAAATGTAAAGATTAAATTAAAGACTAAAATTTAAAGACTTAGATAAATCTAAGGAAGTTTTAAGCTGACTAGCCAAAATGACAGCAGGGATGTGTCAATCTTCAGCAATGCCCTCTGACCTGAAGTGAAGTCTTTAACAGAATCCAGCATTCCTAAGAGTAATGTTTTTTGGCGTTGAGTTGCATGAGCACTTAATACTTTTAACATTAAGATAAGAGAGAGAGAACAGAAAATTGTTTACATCTTAGTTAAATTTTGAAGGAAACAATAAAAAAACAACAGAACAGCAACAGAGAAAGTGGTTCTTGGCACACGGAAAGGCAGTGGCATAGGATGTGAAGAACTGGAAGTAATCTTTTTCAAGCCAGAGCAAAAGGTACTTGTGGGAAAGTAGGAAAATAGAAAATAAAAGTACTCTATGGGGAAGTAGAAAAATGGAATATGAAAGAACTTAGGAAGGGAATATATACTGATTATGCCAGAATGTTTGAAATTTTGGTAGAGTGCTATTAATCAAAATAAGTTTTTGATATTTTATATTTAGCTTGTAGATAGAGATTTTAGGAAATTATCAAGATAACTTACCTGGACTTTAGGAAAAGCCTGGGCTAAGATATGACTGAAAGAGAATGGGTACCCTGGACCATAGCAGAGGTGATGTCCTATAACAGGGGATTCAGATTAAAGCCTTTTATTCCAAAGGTAAACACTCCTTGTGCTTGACACTATAACTTAGTTATTTTATTGAGATTGTATAATGATTTTACAGGTCATCTAGGAGAAGTGAGTTTTCAGGGTGTTGTCTTAGGAGCTAAAAATAAAATTAGATTAGCAGTAATTAGTGAAGTGGGAGTAATTTCATACCTTTGACTGTAATCATTTCCCAAAGGGGTTTTCTCTTGATTTCACTTTCCAGTGTGTTATATCCTTTGTTGAAACAAAATACCCCCTACAAGGGCAATTCTAAGGAAAGTACAGTAAATATGAACTAATGTAATGATGGGCTACATAGAATGCTCTGTTTTCATGAGATAAACCACTAAAAATACTCCTTGCAGCAACAATGTGAAAGTAGTAATATTGTAGTTCAAAACAATTCCAAGCTATTATTTTATTTTGCAAGATGTTGTTGGCAGAATCTAGTCTCAATAATTACTTTTTTAAGAAGAGAGAAAAAACAATTTAATACACTCCAATGCCGACTCTAAAAATATCAAAGAACCAAGTATACAGGGATCAGACTATTAATAGCTTGAAACACTGTCAGTTGGTGGGATGGGACACACTTTTTTTTAGATTGTGAGCCAAAATCTAAATTTTACTGCAGAGATATGTACTTTGAATCTGTAGCACACTTAAAGGTGAGAAAAGGCTGTAAGTGATTAAAACTTATTTCACAACACCCTGTAAGAGACATTCAATTGTTTCAGGAGATGCAGAAATTCTCAAATGTGATTGACTCCATTATAATTAATTTAAAGTGAAATGTATCAAATAGCACTTTTATAAAATTGGTAAGAATCATATGCAAACTAAAGTATGATTTACTGTCACAATTCCAAAAATCTAGGAATTCTTTAAGCGTTAGCATCAATTTAACTAAATGTAGTAGGAAATGATTTACTGAAAGTGGGGTCCAGCTGCTTGCCTTTCTAAAGCCAATACTAGAAAGGCAAGGTTGATGGAAAGGAAAGTTGCTCTATTTCGGAGGTTGGCTACTGGGGGTAGGGGAAGGTGGACTTATGTCCAAAGGTCAACTACCCCCTTGACAAACAGTGGGCAATAGGCAGAGGGAGGGGGCTACAGGTCCTTTCCAACTATTATCTTGAAATTGGTCATGCTGTGGTCTGATCAGTGCCATCTTGATTGTTTTAAGTACAGGTAGTCTTTAGTTCCAAGGTCAGTTTGCTTCCATTTCTTTGAGGCCAGTTCTTGGAACAGTGGCAGTGTATGTCATGGTTACAATCTGGTCATCCTGTAGTTAACTTCCTCCTGGTGGGGGTTTCAGTATCTATATGACAGCTCACAGGATATGACTCAGAATATTATCTATAGTCCTTGAAGAAAAACCTAAACAACTGAACTTGACTTTATTTAATGACTAAACTATTTGGTCTTGGTTAACTGTTTTCCTTTGTTTATGCATTTTCTCACTTCTCAGATTAAACTTATTCTTTAGCTAACATTCTCTACAGACAAAAGGCAAACAGAGGATATTGGATGGTGGGGAGGACCATGAGGTCTTGCTTCATTTCAGTGGTACAAAAGTGCAGCAAATAGCACTCAGTCCTGAGAAAGTCACCTTTTAGCTGCTGTATATACTGGTTTGGCTATCATCTTCTATTAGTTTACTCAGACCCACACTCTGAGTAACTATTTCACCAGTGGCCATTTCCATGTTTTGGTCTTTCATTAGAAAATGGTAAAATTCCAAACATCATGACTCCAACCTTATGAGTAGGACAGTTGGAAGGTATTTATTTGTATCCGTGAAGAGAAGGCAGATGATTCCATAGAAAAGTAGGCAGATACTGGTGTGAGCACCAGAAAGAGAAGACAGTTGGAAATCTGTCCATGGATGATTTGGGAAAAGGTACTGAAGTATATTCCCTTCATGGATCACAGCCTTGTCATGGCAAAGGGCTTGCATAACTCAATGAAGCTATCAGCCATGCCATGCAGGGCCACCCAAGATGGACAGGTCATAGTGAAGAGTTCTGACAAAATGCAGTACACTGGAGGAGGAAATGACAAACCACTCTGATATTCTTGCCATAAGAACGCACTATTACAAATGGACAGTATTAAAAAGCGAAAAGATACGACCCTGGAACATGAGAACCCCCTGGTCGGAAGGTATACAATATGCTACTGGCGAAGAGTGGAGGGCAATTACCAATAACTCCAGAAATAATGAAGCAGCTGGGCCAAAGCAGAAACAACATTCAGCTGTGGATGTATCTGGTGGTGAAAGTAAAGTATGAGATGGTTAGATAGTGTCATCAACTCTATGGACATGAATGTGAACAAACTCCAGGGGAGCCAGATGTGCTACAGTCCATGGGATTACAAAGAGCTGGAGATGACTTAGTGACTGAACAGCAACAACAAAAACTGAAGAATATAATAACTCAGCAAATCTCTATAAAACATCCACTGGATCATGGAAAAAGCAAGAGAATTCCAGAAAAACATCTATTTCTGTTTTATTGACAATGCCAAAGCCTTTGACTGTGTGGATCACAAGAAACTGTGGAAAATTCTGCAAGAGATGGGAATACCAGACCACCTGACCTGCCTCCTGAGAAATCTGTATGCAGGTCAGGAAGCAACAGTTAGAATTGGACATGGAACAACAGACTGGTTCCAAATAGGAAAAGGAGTCCGTCAAGGCTGTATATTGTCACCCTGCTTATTTAACTTCTATGCAGAGTACATCATGAGAAACGCTGGACTGGAAGAAGCACAAGGTGGAATCAAGATTGCCGGGAGAAATATTAATAACCTCAGATATGCAGATGACACCACTCTTATGACAGAAAGTGAAGAGGAACTAAAAAGCCTCCTGATGAAAGTGAAAGAGGAGAGCGAAAAAGTTGGCTTAAAGCTCAACATTCAGAAAACGAAGATCATGGCATCCGGTCCCATCACTTCATGGGAAATAGATGGGGAAACAGTTGAAACAGTGTCAGACTTTAGTTTTTTGGGCTCCAAAATCACTGCAGATGGTGACTGCAGCCATGAAATTAAAAGACGCTTACTCCTTGAAAGAAAAGTTATGACCAACCTAGATAGCATATTCAAAAGCAGAGACATTACTTTGCCGACTAAGGTCTGACTAGTCAAGGCTATGGTTTTTGCAGTAGTCATGTATGGATGTGAGAGTTGGACTGTTAAGAAGGCTGAGCACCGAAGAATTGATGCGTTTGAACTGTGGTGTTGGAGAAGACTCTTGAGAGTCCCTTGGACTGCAAGGAGATCCAACCAGTCCATTCTGAAGGAGATCAGCCCTGGGATCTCTTTGGAGGGAATGATGCTAAAGCTGAAACTCCAGTACTTTGGCCACCTTATGGAAAGTGTTGACTCATTGAAAAAGACTCTGATGCTGGGAGGGATTGGGGGCAGGAGGAGAAGGGGCCGACAGAGGATGAGATGGCTGGATGGCATCACTGACTCGATGAATGTGAATCTGAGTGAACTCCGGGAGTTGGTGATGGACAGGGAGGCCTGGTGTGCTGTGATTCATGGGGTCGCAAAGAGTCAGATACGACTGAGTGACTGAACTATGAACTATAGCAACTGCAGATAAATGTGTTCATTTCCCTTAAATTACAAAGTATATATTTTATTTTTCCTTTCTATTGAGATATAATATATCTTACATACAATCCAGTATATAAATCTTAATTGTACACCTAAGTGAATTTTTTACATATATGTATATCCACTACCAAATTCAGATATGCAATATATCTAGCCTCTTATCAGATGTTCACATACCTTTTCCTAATTGATAACCCCATTACTCTGACACTTGCCACCCTCATAAGAGTCTCAATTATTTTACATTTCTACCAATACTTCATATTGTCAGTTTTAATGTTTTAATATCAGCCCTTCTGATGGAAGTGTAGAGATACGATATTGTGATTTTGGTCTACGTTCCTCTGGTGGCTAATAAAGTCGAACACCTTTTCACATGTTTAATGCTTATTTGAATGTCTTCTTTTTTGCAAAGTTCCTGTAAATGTCCTTTGCCAATTTTTTTAAATGGGCAAAATTTTAAAAATCCTTGGGCATAAAAAAGGTGGTATCATATTTTTGTTAAAATTATGAGCTTCTCTTCATCAAACAGCAGCAAGACAGCAAAAAGGCAAAACAGAGGGGAGGAGAGGAAATTTTTATATTCGAAATTTCAAACTGATTAAAGTTAACCATTTCTTCACTTTCCATGAAGACAAGGACAGTATGTGGTGCTTTCCCAGTGCTACATAGGGAGCTTGGCATAGAATAAAGTGATGAATGAATATCTGTGAATGAATGCATGATGGCCTGAGTGAATGAATGGAGTAGTCCTTTCCCATTTAAAGATATACTGATTGGGACCATCTGATGCACAGTGTTTTCTAAGGCTAAAACGAAGCTCAGTATCAGCACGAACAGGGACCTGGAATATTCTCGAGCAATACCAAGTTGAGAGATGGCCCAAATGGTGACTAGTCCTGAAAACAGAAGCACAAATTTCAGCTGAGTGCTGTTAGGCCGCTCCAGTCGCCTTTTATTGGTGCCCTGGGTCAGAGTACATATCCAGCCAAAGTTGTGCCCTCTGCCTTGTGGCAAGGGTGTTCAAGGGGCTTCCCGGCCTACTAGAAAGAGAATAATGCCAGAGTCTGAATCCTGACACACTGTCATAAATGGACCACAAGTAAATGATTTCCCATTTTTGGTTTCAGTTTTCCCAGTTGTAAAATAAAAGGGATCCTCTATGGGCTCTCTAGACCTTACTTGCTCTGACATTCTGTCATTGGAGAGTCCACAGAAAACAGCTTTTATGGGAGAAACAGTATTAGACACCCTGGAGGTCAAGGTGACCTAAGCAGTGTACTCTGCTCAAGTCCCAGAAGGCCCACAGTACCTTTATACTTGATCCAAAAAGCCAGTCTTTTAAGTTGTCCCAGCACCTAACTACTCTCTTCTGTAGGCTGAGATGAAAAATCTTCCAGAACTCTTTGCAAAGGGAGCCCAAACCCAAAACAACAATGCTCCTTGGATACAAGTAACATTTTCTTCTAGAAATAGAAAATGTCCTCTAGCTTAGTTATAATTTCTGCAATCTGTTCTGCCAATTTTTTTTTTCTTTTTGGTTTGTATAACTGCTATTCAGAGTTCTTTTGGCAAAAAGGAAAATCTACTTATTTCTAATAGCCTGATAATTTTCATGGGATGTCCCATTTAAGAACAGATGAAAAAGTTACCATTGGAGTCTCATTATAGGGAAGTTAATGCTGGGCATTTACTATTAAAAAAATGATCTATTTGAAGAGTAGATATTTCTTTTTGAAAGGAAAATATTGAAAGATTTCACCCTGGTATAAACATTATTTTCTCCTTTTTCAGTTGGAAAAAAATATTTTCAACTTAAAGAGAAGTCATCCTAGAAAACATTATGTGTAATAGAGCATGCTAATTATTTTGCCTTTTTAAAAAGTAGCTTCTCTAATATCAATCACCAAATTTAGTAGTAGAAGAGATCCAATGGTCTGCAAAATACACCAATTGGGGTCCCTGAAAGAAGACAGGAAAAGAAAGATATATGAATGATATGCCAGTAACCAATCAAAAGTGAGGTAATAACATTGCACCAATGAAGAAATCATTTATGTAACTGATTAAGGTATGACTGACAGCAGACATTATGCGAGGGAAGGAGGGGATTTGATGCCTGGTCCTTAAAATGAAACAAAAACAAAAACAAAAAAACAGTAATAAATGTGCTATGTTCTGTTGACATTCTTAAAAACAAATAAACAAACAAAACCTTCACATTTGTATGAGCCACATGGAAGAAATGTCACTGTCAAACAAACATATCTTGCAATATCATCCTCAAATCTGATACTGGTAATAATAATGATAATGTCCCTGAAAGAAGACAGGAAAAGAAAGATATATGAATGATATGCCAGTAACCAATCAAAAGTGAGGTAATAACATTGCACCAATGAAGAAATCATTTATGTAACTGATTAAGGTATGACTGACAGCAGACATTATGCGAGGGAAGGAGGGGATTTGATGCCTGGTCCTTAAAATGAAACAAAAACAAAAACAAAAAAACAGTAATAAATGTGCTATGTTCTGTTGACATTCTTAAAAACAAATAAACAAACAAAACCTTCACATTTGTATGAGCCACATGGAAGAAATGTCACTGTCAAACAAACATATCTTGCAATATCATCCTCAAATCTGATACTGGTAATAATAATGATAATATTGGCTAGGAACTGAACCAAACACTCTTTAATACATTACTTATAATTCTCAACTACTCTGTAAGCTAAGTACCATGTCATCACCATTTCATAGATGATGATAACAAGGCACAGAGGGGTTAAGAAATTTGCTCAAGATCAACAAGGAGTAAAATTCTAGATACGAACACAGACAGTCCAGCTCTTACCCACTCCTTCTGTACAGCTTCTAGAGAGATGCTGATACACACTATGGTACATTATTTGCTGCTGTTCAAATTGAGAGGCAAAGTCTAATCCAGTCTCTGTCCTCTGAATGGAAATGGGCCTTAGTGACTTCCTGGCTCTTAGAATTCTGTACTTCTGAGGCTCCTTCACAGGTAGCACCAAGCTTCCTCCTGTGCCTTTTGGAGTGCTCACTCTCTAGATTTTCCCTCTCAAAATTCAGCTGCCATACCCTGCAAAGCCGAAGCAACATGGAGTGGCTGTCGGAAGGTGCTCTACCAGTGTCCCCAGTTAAGCTGCCAGATGATAGCCAGTGTTAACCACCAGGCATTTGAATGATCCATCTAGACATCTATCTTAGTCCTGCCTTTAGATAACTGCCATCTCAACTGCAGTCACATGAGAGATTCCCAAGCAAGAACCAGCCAACTGAGCGAACAACTCACGGAACCATGACAGATTGGTTCTACAGGTATTTGGGTAGTTTGTTACAAAGCAAAAGATAGAAGAAAGAGCATCTCCAATCAACGCACCAATTACAAATTGACTTTTTGAAACTCAGAACATATCTACCAGCAGTTAAAATGTTAAAAAGTTGTAAAGTTCCTAGACCAATTCACAAAAGTCTGTTTAACTCACAGTGTAGCTTAAATTTGCAAAGAAAATAGTAATGATATTGCTTTAAGACTAGTAATTAAATAGATTTAAAATATGAGGAAAAAATGAAGAAGTTATTTTTTTTAAATTACCTTAAAACTTTGTGCTTGAGGGAAAGAAGATTATGTAATGAGAAAGAGATGATACCATTTAGGATCTTCTCATGGGAATTTTCTGGTATCTTTCAAGATCTCTATAAACTGATAGCATCTAACCTTCATTAAACCTAATTTCTGTGCTAAAAAACATGGTCTTCCTTAAACCTACAGTCCATGGGGTCACTAAGAGTTGGACACGACTGAGCGACTTCACTTTCACTTTTCACTTTCATGCATTGGAGAAGGAAATGGCAACCCACTCCAGTGTTCTTGCCTGGAGAATCCCAGGGACGGGGGAGCCTGGTGGGCTGCCGTCTATGGGGTCGCACAGAGTCGGACACGACTGAAGCGACTTAGCAGCAGCAGCAAACCTTATGTCAGCCATAATTAGGGGTACAAAACAGAATTGTGTAGCAAAAATAAGAGTGACAAAAGGAAATTTTTTTCAACTACTCGATAACAAAGATAGACAAGACAGAAGAGTGAGGCTGGAAACAATATGATGGACGTTTGTAGTTTTTGTCACACAGCATCCATTTACCTTTTCCCAGGAAAGAAATGGACGCTAAAAGGCTTTACTGCAGTTTGCATGCTCAGTTGTGTCCGACTCTTTGCAGCTCTATGGGATTATCTGGGCAAGAACACTGGAGCAGGTTGCCATTTCCTCCTCCAAGGATTCCCATTTTCTCCTCCACAGATTGTCATTTCCTCCTCCAGGGATCTTCCCAACGCAGGGACCAAACCTACACCTCCTGTGTCTCTTGCAATGCTGGCAGATCCTTTGCTGCTGAGCCACCAGGGAAGCCAAACGAAGATCATGAGTGATAGTTGCTTAGTCATGTCAACTCTTTGCAACCCAGGGACTGTAGCCCACCAGGCTTCTCTGTCCATGGAACTCTTCAGGCAAGAATAGTGGAGTGGCTTGCCATTCCCTTCTCCAGGGGATCTTCCTGACCCAGGGATCTAACCCGGGCCTCCCACATTGCAGCAGATTCTTTACCATCTGAGCCACCAGGGAGGCCTAAATCTGTCACTAAATATCTTTTTTACTCATATTCCTCATATGCCAACCACACTCATTCCCCTGCAAAAGGAAGCAATCACTGCATTCAGTTTTGGACCCCCTGGTGACCGCAAGTGACCCTCATCAAGCCTCAATTTGCCTGACTACCCTGGTCTATTGATCTGTAAATTTAAAAGACCAGGAATCCAGTTTGTCCTCTTCCACACAGACTCAGTTTACAAAAGGTGGAAATGGATGCTGAAAAGCAACAGTAACTCCCATTCAGAGGCTGAAAGAGTGAGAAGCATTTTTAAAATCTCCTGGAAGACACTTTTAAAGGTCCTTGACCTAAAAGTGGGGACATTTCTCTGAATAGACCCTAATTCTTCCCTCTGGGAAGAAGGTGCATGTCAGTTTTTCTTCTGTAGCCTCTGGATCCACGTTTCACAAAGTTGTTCCTTGTTTATGCAATTTCTTGGTCAGGTCTAAAGTGGATATTTAGGGATGTATTGGTGTGGAGGCAGGAAAGGGGGTTGTACCAGCATCTCCTCAGAAAATAGATGGCATGTTTAAATTAAGATAACTTAAGAGGAATTTACTTAAAAAAAAAAAAAAAAAAAAACTATTAACAGAGGTATGAGAAGAGGACGGAGAGAATGAATAATGCAGTCATCCAAGGTTTAATAGGCATCTTCCAAGGGCTGTCAGCGGTAAAGAATCCGCCTGCCAGCACAGGAGAGACAGGAGATGTGGGTTCAATCCCTGGGTCGGGAAAATCCCTTGGAGGAGGCATGGCAACACACTCCAATATTCTTGCCTGGAGAATCTCATGGACAGAGGATCCTGGTGAGCTACAGTCCATAGGGTTGCAAAGACTTGGATGTGACTAAAACAATGGAGCATGCCTACAAGTTTTAGTAAGCTCCATGGAGCTCCTCAGACCGCTAGGCTTGGTAGTATGTAAGGAGTGAACAATTGTCAGAATCCAGGAAAAGAGTCTTGTAGGGAAAGTCTTAAAGTCTTTCTGAAAGTTCTCTTTGTAGTCTCCTGCTACAGAGAACTTACTCCCTGCCTGTCCCCTTCTGTTTCTTTCTTTCTCTTGCTTCATTCAGGCTACCTTGTCCTAAGAAGGCATGTGAAAACCAGGTAAGAGGCATGTTATGTGATGATGAAGTGAAAGTCAGTGGACTAAGGAAAGTTCTATTTATAATTATGAAAATTTTTGTAGATTAAACTAGAACAAAGAATGTATCAGTCTCAGTTCAGTCTCAGTTCAGTTGCTCAGTCATGTCCGACTCTTTGAGACCCCATGAACCACAACATGCCAGGCCTTCCTGTCCATCATTAACTCCTGGAGTTTACTCAAACTCATGTCCATCGAGTCAGTGATGCCATCCAACCATCTTATCCTCTGTTGTCCCCTTCTCCTCCTGCTCTCAAACTTTCCCAGCATCAGGGTCTTCTCCAATGAGTCAGTTCTTCATATCAGGTGACCAAAGTATTGGAGTTTCAGCTTTAACATCACTCTTTCCAATGAACACTCAAGACTGATCTCCTTTAGGATGGACTGGTTGGATGTCCTTGCAGTCCAACAGACTCTCAAGAGTCTTCTCCAACACCACAGTTCAAAAGCATCAATTCTTCGGTGCTCAAGTTTCTTTACAGTCCAACTCTCACATCCATACATGACGAGATGGACCTTTGTTGGCAAAGTAATGTGTCTGCTTTTTAATGTGCTATCTAAGTAGGTCATAACCTTCCTTCCAAGGAGTAAGTGTCTTTTAATTTCATGGCTGCAGTCACCATCTGTAGTGATTTTGGAGCCCCAAAAAATGAAGTCTGACACTGTGTCCACTGTTTCCCCATCTATTTCACATGAAGTGATGGGACCAGATGCCATGATCTTCGTTTTCTGAATGTTGAGCTTTAAGCCAACTTTTTCACTCTCCTCTTTCACTTTCATCAAGAGGCTCTTTAGTTCCTCTTCACTTTCTGCCATAAGGGTGGTGTCATCTGCATATCTGAGGTTATTAATATTTCTCCTGGCAATCTTGATTCCAGCTTGTGTTTCATCCAGCCCAGCATTTCTCATGATGTACTCTGCATATAATTTAAATAAGCAGGTTAACAATATACAGCCTTGGCATACTCCTTTTCCTATTTGGAACCAGTCTGTTGTTCCATGTCCAGTTCTAACTGTTGCTTCCTGATCTGCATACAGATTTCTCAAGAGGCAGATAGGTTCATGTGTCTTTTGGCCACTGGTAAAAACATCTATTTCTGCTTTATTGAGTACACCAAAGCCTTTGACTATGTGGATCGCAATAAGGAACAGAGTTTATTGCCATCCCCATAGTCAAAGGCTTTGGTGTACTCAATAAAGCAGAAATGGATGTTTTTACCAGTGGCCAAAAGACACATGAAAATACACTCAGCATCACTGAACATTAGAGGAATGCAAATCAAAACCACAGTGTGATACCACCTCACATCTTTCAGAATGGCTATCATCAAAAAATAGGAAATAATAAATGTTGGCAAGAATGTGGAGAAAAACGAATGCTCATGTACTGTTGGTGGACTTGTAAATTGGTGCAGCAACTATTGGAAACAGTATGGAGTTTACTCAAAAAATTGAAAATAGAACTTTCATATGGTCCAGCAATTTCACTTCTGGGTATTTACCACAAGAAAACATAAACACTAATTTGAACAACATATGCACTCTAATGGGTTGCCCTGGTAGCTCAGCTGGTAAAGAATCTGCCTGCAATGCAGGAGACCCTGGTTAAATTCCTGGGTTGGGAAGATCCCCTGGAGAAGGGATAGGCTACAACTCCAGTATTCTTGGGCTTACCTGATGGCTCAGACAAGGTGAACTACTTGAGAGGAGTGACCTTTTCTCTCAAGTGACCTTTACTGAGTGATTCTCAGTAAAGAATCCACTTGCAATGCAGGAGACCTGGGTTCAACCCCTGGGTTGGGAAGATCCCCTGGAAGAGGGCATGGCAAGCCGCTCCAGTATTTATGCCTAGAGAATTCCCATGGACAGACAAGCCTGGAAGCCTACAGTCAATGGTGTCACAAAGAGTCAGACATGACTGAGTGACTAAGCAGTATATGATGGAATATTACTCAGCCATAAAAAATGAAATTTTGCCATTTGTGACAACATGGATAAAACTAAAAGAGGATTATGTTAAGCAAAGTAAGTCAGATAAAGACAAATGTTATGCAAATTAAGTCAGATAAAGACAAATACCATATAATCTCATTTGTATGTGGAATCTAAAAAAAAAAAAAATACAACCAACTAAACCAAACCAAATCAAACCAACTCATGTATTCAGAGAACAAATGAGTAGTCGCCAGAAGGGAATGGGGACAAGGACCGTGAAGGAAATAGGTGAAGGCGATTAAGAGTTACAAATCTCCAGTTACAGAATAAATAAGTCATGGGGATGTGATATACAGCCTAAGGAATATGAGCAATAATATTTTTACAACTTTGTGTAGGGACAGATGGTTACTAGACTTACTGTGGAAATCATTTTTTAATGTATGCAAATGTCAAATCACTACATAGTATACCTGAAACTAATATCATGTTGTATGTCAACTATATTTTAATTGAAAAAAAATTATTAATAAAATTAAAATGTCAACCTCATTCTTCCTTTAAAAAAAGAATGGATAAATATAGAATATAAAGAAATATGTGTTAAAATAGAAAAAAAGTCATAATATTCTAGAATTGACTGCACTAAGAAAATATGGTATGAACCTAAGTGGTCAAAAGGAGAAGCTGAGAGCTTATAGACAAAGTGTCTTTGGGACACATTGAATGAACCACCAAGTAATTGTTTTAATCATGCGTCTCTTTTGTTAACTACACACAGCTCAGATCACACCTAACCTCTCACAAAAAGACACAGATTATGATTCATCTACTTCCAATTAGCATATTTATTTCTGCTAACTGAAACACTTATGACACCCTGTGAAAAGGAAATTCTTGAAAATCTTTGCACATAGCAAGTCTGTCCACTTGGAAACACATTTGTGTACTTTACAGTTTTGTACAATTTTCAACTTAAAGTGCTTTACACGTATAATTTCAATTAATCTTCCCAACACTATAATGTTGTTAGTATTATTTCCATTTATAATAAAAAGAAGTGAGGCTAGAGTAGTAAAATTACCTGCCTAAGGATTCAGAGAAAGGGTTATAAACCCAGGCCTCTCATTCACTTTCACTCCATGATATGGAATGCTGCTTGTAAGCCGTATACACTTTAGTCTCATTGTCCAGAATTCAGAACATCTCATAAGAGGCAGACATGATCCTAAAATCAGGATATCAGGCTGCCCTGGACCACACTAATAACAAGGAAATTTGCTCACATTTGCCTGTCTTAATTCTTACCTTTGTGGATGCTACCCATGCTTCCTGGTTTCCCCAAGCAAAGAAACAAATCATAGTGTTCCACACATACAGTATTCTTTCAGTAAATGTCTATTAAATTGAACTTATAATTCCCATAGGGAATGGTCACACAGGATAGCATTTCTGGAAAGAACATCTCCTCCCCCCCCATGTCTTAATCACTGAACTTTGTTAAAGAATTTTTATATTCATTTATGGAACAAAGAAGAGTTCAAAATTCTAGCTTTATATCTGAGAACATATTCTCCAAAATCTGATTCAAATGCTTCAGCTTTTAATTTTCACTACCTCCAAGAATGTCTTCTACCCTAATCAAATGTCCTCTAGTCCAACCATCTACATCCTTGACTCCAGGACTTTGCTTAGCTCATGCCTCCTGCAGGAAGGACTCCCTTTCTAATTCTACTGGAGTGCCATGATTGTTTTCTATTTTTGTATCAGTCAGAGTTCAGCCTAGGAAATAGAAACTACCCCAGGTATTTCAGGGCAGGGAGATTGTTGAAAGGGCTGAAAGGTCAGGAGGCTGCCACTTTTCTATGGGTGGTGAGGTCACTTGTCTTAATTGTAATTCAGCATTATGAATGCTGTTATTACAATAGCTTTTTAAACTCACCAAGATGATGGCCACCCATTCACATGCAAAGTCCAGCCGCCACAAAACTCAAAGCTCTTGAAGCTTGTTTGGCAGCAACAGGAATACAACGTCTTTCCCATTTCCGGCATCCAAATCTCACAAGAGGACCCAATTTGGAAGAATCTAATTTGAACCCACAATCCTAGGTGCAAAGGAGCCTGGTAATGCATTTTTAGCCTTCCTATTTCACCAAATATAATGAGGGCAAAATGGAGATAAGGACGATCTATCTAAAGCATCTATTACATTGCTTTTATTGTTGATTAACATGGTTTTGATCTATATGTTGTTATATATCCTATCCTTTTACTTATAAGACTGTAAGTTTCCTGAGACCAAATACCTTTTTATATCATTATTTTGTCTAACGAGCATTGGTATAGTGCTTGCCATGTGTTCCAGTTGCTCAGCAAATATTAGCTCATTTAATTCTAGTAACAACCCTGAGGTAGGTACTATTATTAGCTCCATACCATTTTTGAGAAAGCTGAGGTATGAAGATGTTAAGTCACTCACTCAAGGCCACACAGTTAGAAAACAGAGTGATTAGGATTTGATTAAAAGCAATTTGTCTCAAGAGTCCATTTATCCTTGGTATTTTATTCCCTACAGTGAATAATAGAAGAGACCAAAGAGAATTGAATGACTGTGTATTAGTCTTGGACCTAAGAGCATGCCATTCTACAGAGACAGCATAACAAATACTTTGATGAAATCAATGGATGAATGACAAAATCTGCAGATTATATATGCATCAGTCAATTTCAGAAAACATCTGAGTTTGATTTTTTATATTTAAAATATTTTAAATAACAAAAGTAATATATTCTAAATTGAGAAAATATTCAAAAGATATAGAAATTTATAATTTGAGGATTTTCCCCACCAGAGCCCATACCCCAGAATTAATCAGTTTGCCTAGCCAGTCTCTAGCTTTCAAACCTTTTCATGGAATTACGCCACACACACACACACACACACACACACACATTATATTTACCTTACAATGGAGTGGAATCATATTATACATATGACACTGAAAACTGGCTTTTCCACTTGATTACACATGACGTCTATTTTAACATATGTTCTTTCTAAGGGCAGTATAATATTCCATTCTATGTGATACTTTACATTTGATTTCTCACTTTGTATCATTACTTATAATTTGCAAAGCATCTTGATGTTCATCACCTCATGTCTAAAAAAGATTTAGTTAAACATATCTGTACTCATTTTAATAAAAAAGAAATCAAGAATCATTTTTCACATTAGCACTCTCCATTAGTATGACCTAAGAACATATAAGAAGGTTACTAGTGTGGTCTGGTCTGAATTTGCTGGTATTTTAAAATATCCATGAGTGACCAAATGGAAAGAAGCATTTGGTGTGTTTCTACATCTGCTGTGATTTCAGTGAGTTCCTGAGCATTGGTGAGGAGAAGTAGATTGCATTAGCCAACGTCTGACCTGGGATCTAAACCTTCCCCGGTAATTTCATTTGAGCTGTGACACTTTGCCCAGTTTCATAGGAAACTCCTTGAGGGCTGAGAGGGAGCTGAAAAGCCAAATCAGTGTCAGTTGGAAGTAAGTCTACTTGATAGGGCAGCCATATGGGGAAGGGGAATGTTATTTTTAACACCTCTCCTACTCAGTGCTCCAGTAGAATGCCCAAGATCCCTGCCTCTTTTGGGGCTATTTAACCAGAAATTGTATTCTGCACTAGGAAGACACATCTCCTGTAGAAAAGAGCAGTCCTTGAGCTGCTGCAAAGTACAGGGGTGTCAGTTGAGTGCCATCGGACTCTCTTTAAACACCTTGGTGTTCAATCTCAAACCAAACAACATGGCTTGAAATTTACACTGTTACACCTTTAGAATGGGCTGTTAGGCTGTGCTGTGCTCAGCTGTGTCCGACTCTGTGATCCCATGGACTATAGGCTGCCAAACTCCTCTGTTCATGGAATTTTCCAGCCAAGAATACTGGAGAGGGTTGCCTTTTCCTTCTCCAGGGGATCTTCCCTACCCAGAGATCGAACCCACATCTCTTGCATCTTCTGAATTGGCGGGCAGGTTCTTTACCACTGTGCCACCTAGGAAGCCCATCTGAATGGGAAAAGGCCCTAAAATGTTTCCGTCGTAATTTTAAAACATTGATCCAATAGAAAGCATTAGTGATATACCACTCTGGCCAAATTATGAGTCAGCCAAGATGTGATTTATTTTTATTTTTGGCTGTGCTGGATCTACCTCTAGTTGGGGAAGCATGGGCTACTCTTCCTTGCTGTGCAGGGTCTTCTTGTGGTGGCTTCTCTTGTTGCAGAGCATGGGCTCTCTAGTTAAGCCACTGAGGCAGAGTTGCTCTGAGGCATGTGGAATCTTCCCGGACCAGGCATCTAACCCATGTCCCCTGCATTGGCAGGCAGATTCTTAACCATTGGACCACGAGGGATGTTCCCAGACATGCTTTTATACCTGTTTTTTGGGATATTTAATTTTCATTAAGAAAAACAGAGTTTGAACTAATAGCATAAGATTCAGCATAGATATTTACTGAAGAATTTAAAGGGAAACAGAAAAGTCAATATAGCCAAGGATAATCACAAGATATTCTAGACTTCATAGCAGGAGGAAGGGCCAAGTGACAGAAGCCGAGGGTTATCAAAAGCCCGGGAGGAAAAGGAGACGAACTGTGTAGTAGCTGTGACTATGACCTTACAATCCCCAAGACTGTGTGTGTGTGTGTGTGTGTGTGTGCACACATGCAGATGCACGTTTGTGTTTTATATCTCTTTTGGAAAGAGGAAAATCGTAAGTGAAATTTCAACTTTCACTCTTTCTAGTAACATTGCCACATCTCACGTTGCTAGGACTTGAATTGTTTCACTTTGACTAAGTGGGTAGAAGGGAAAGCTGCCTGAAGAATATTGTATTACACACAGCGGTGGGGATGGCCAGGGTAGAAAGGTAAGGAGGGTGATAAATGGTAAAGCATGGGTGGCACTCTGCCAGCTCACAATAAGCATCAGGCAACCTCTATAGCATCATGGAGTGGTCTCTGATTTAGCAAAAGCAACATAAAGATATTCAGTGTTGTTAAAGTAGCACTTTATTTAACCTTCCTGTACAAACTTTAGAAGCATTAATCTATCACAGTAGGCTCTATCTTGTACATGTAAATGGATGAGATTCTGTAATCAAATCCTAAATGTATATTTGTAGCAAGATGGCTTTTCAGCACAATGTATCAGGGGATGCAACCGAGGGAGTGGGAAGACAATTAACGGGAGATTACCATGCCTGGCGAGCCCTTTCGCTCCCTAATGGCATTTCCCAGGACTGCACTGATTTCTGAATTTTCAGGTTTATTTACCAGATGGCACAACTTTATTGGGACCCCACAAGGCCTCTCCTCTTCTATAACCTGCAGTGGAGACTCATTGAAGAGAGAGAACCCTTGCCTGGATGCGATTCCAGGAGCATTCTAATTTCTTTTCAATACCGGATCCAATTACCTGTTGCAGGTCTGTGTTCAAAATACCTGAAGTCTGAGAACAGTCCGAAAGAGCAGATGCTTTGTGAATCTTAGACTGAAAAGGGCAGACAGCAGCCTCAAGTCTTGGGATTTGGGCTCAGTGCAGGTCCCACCCAGATTATTCTAGAGAAAAAGGAGGCGTGTGGACGTGCTGCCAGGCCCACCAGATATTCGCCAGCAAGTTTGGAGTTTGGGATTTTTGGAGCCTGAAATTGTAGCCACCAGAAACAAATTCTTCTTGACCCAAAACAAAAATCTTAGATTGCTTTTGAATAAAGTGTTCATTGTCAGGGGTTTCCTCGGTGGCTCAGTAGTAAAAGAATCTGCCTGCCAATGCAGGAGACTCGGGTTTGATCCCTGGAAGATCCCCTGAAGAAGGGAATGACAACCCATTCCAGTGTTCTCTCCTGGTAAATTCCATGGACAGAGAAGCTTGGCAGGCTACAGTCCATGGGGTCGCAAAAGAGTCGGACATGACTTAGCCACTAAACAACAACAACATTATAGTCAGGGGTGGAGGCAGAGGAGGAAATGATTTGGATTTGACTTCAGATCAGCACAAGGAGGCATTCAATGATATTAAAATGAATAATATCAGCACATTTTTCTCCTTCAAAAATCTTTGCAAGATTTGCATACATGTTTATTGTGCAAAACATATGCATCTTGCCTGGAATATATTTCATTGTGTAGCATATGGTTCCTTTCAGCAAAGGATCTGAAACGACTTTAACAGAAAGAACTCCTCCTTTCATTCACTCCCAGACAGTAAGGTGCTGTTTAAGAGGCAATAACTCTATCCCAAGGGCTCCACTTAGGCCCTTTTAACTGCCTTGTAAGTTGCACGCCCATCAGTTTTTCTCCCGGCACTCTCGCGGCAGGCTGGGCTAGGCTTAACTGCCCTGGGCAACCCAGGCCCTGCAAATCCATAATAGAAAGCTAGAGTGTCTCCTCCTCGCCATCTAGATGTGGGATTCCTGGAGGGAAATATAGAGAAATTATAACATAGGGCAGTGCTGTCCAAAATACCTGTCATATGAGCCAAAAATGCAAGCCACATATATAATCTCGTATTTATTCTAGTCACTACATTTAAAAAGTACAAACAGGAGAAATTAATTTTCTATATTTGCTGCAATCTTCTATGTTAAATATATTGTCATTTCCACATGTCATTGATATGAATGTTTTTAATGAGATTTTTACATACTTTTGGGGGTGCTGTATCCTCTGAATCCAGCTTGCATTTTATTCTCATGGCACGTCTCCATTGGAATAAACTATATTTCAAGTACTTAGTAGCCATATGTGACTAGTGGCCACCATACTGCATAGCACAGTTGTAGGGAGGATGCTAGGGTGAGCCAGAGAACTCTGTCTAAGTGAATTTTATTTTCTAGGAGAACAGGCTAGATAACGATGGTGGTTGTGGTGCAGGCGTGCTAAGTCAACCCCATGGACTATAGCCCACAAGGCTCCTCTGTCCATGGCATTCTCTAGGTGAGATACTGGAGTTGGGTACCATTTCCTTTTCCAGGGGAGCTTCCTGACCCAGGGATCGAACCCTCATCTCTTATGTCTCCTGCATTGGTGGGCAGGTTCTTTACCACTGGTGCCACCTGTGAAGCCTGATGGAGGTGGTGGTGATAATGCTAATGGTTTATACTTACTATCACTGTTTTACCTTCTTACTACTACTATTACACTTTTTGATTTAATTTTAAATTTTTATCGGAATATAGTTGCTTTACAATGTTGAGTTAGTTTCTACTGTACAGTAAAGTGAATCGGCTCTATGTATACATGTATCCCCCCTTTTTTGGATTTCTTTCCCGTATATGTCACCACAGAGCAAAGAGTAGTGATCTCTGTGCTATACAGTAGGTTCTCAATAGTTATGTATATTATACATAGCATCAATAGTATATGTGTATGAATCCCAATCTCCCAATTCATCCCATCCCTCCTTTCCTCCTTGGGTATCCATACATTTGTTCTCTATATCTTTGTCTCTATTTCTGCTTTGTAAATAAGACTGTCTATACCATTTTTTTCAGATTCCACATATATGCATTAATATATGATATTTGCTTTTCTCTTTCCGACTTACTTCACTCTGTATAATAATCTCAAGATCCATCCACATCTCTATTATTTTGTCATTTACTTATTATTTATAACTACTATTACTATTAAGGGCTGTTTTCATTGTTTTACCTGTACTTATCAATTCTCAGAAGATCGCTATAAAGTACATAATATTATGATTCCCTTTTAAAGATGAGGAGACTGAAAGAGTGTAGAAGAACCTAGCAGATGAGGGCCAGGAGCATGGGATGGTGACAGGTTAATGGGGGACTGTCCAAACTAGGTGGATGGCTGTGCATTTTCATGCATGCCTCGTGTTGAATCAAGAAGGTTTGGTCTGTCACATCAGCTCTGCTCTGCTAAATGACCTCTGAGCCACCACAAAAGTAATGCAATTCTCTGGGCACCTAATTTACTGTCAGAAAAGGTAAGTTGAGAGAGAAACTGAAGGCGACAAGGGTGGAGAACAAGTTTACACAAATGAAAAGAAAAGTACATTTGGATAGATTCTTCCAACCTTTATCTCGAATGTAAATATTCTGGGCCAATCTGTGTGTGGGTCACAGGAAGGCAATTTTCTTGTGTAGTTCTGGATGTGTGTTATGTTCCAGGAGTTATGACCCTAGAGACCTTGGCCTGTGTTCACTTCCAGGCTATTCATGTCTAAGAAAATAAAGATTCCCCCAAATGAATAATGCATAAACTCAAAATGGCCCCATGTATTGAAGAAGGTGGAGTCATTGCCACCTAACAGTTCTAAGACAGTGTAACAGAACATATTTAAGACCCAGCTGGCACTAGTGGTAAAGAACCTGCCCGCCAATACAGGAGGCATAAGAGAAGTCGGGAAGATCCCCTGGAGGAGGGCAAGGCAACCCACTCTGATATTCTTGCCTGGAGAATCCCATGGACAGAGGAGCCTGGCGGGCTATAGTCCATAGCGTCGCAAAGAGTCGGACACAACTGAAATGACTTAGCATGCAGCACACAAGACCCATAAGATGGAGAGAAGAGGAAGTGGGGGGAAATTTGAGGGGACAGGAGCTATGTCAGGGACCAGGCAAGGCAAGCGTTAACACTGAGAAGAAATTCAAAGAGGGTTGAGGAGAGGTCCCAGAGGGAAAGTGGGAGAGGCATCTCAGAGATGTAAGTCCCACTTATTCATCTTATAAATTGTGCTGACAGCACCCCAGCCCATTTTAACTGAGCCACGGGAACACACATCCAGGCAAAAAACTGAGTCATTTGGCATTAACAGCATGTTCACACGCCAAAACATGTCCTGACCCACATCACTCTTTTGTACACCAAATGTAATATAGACTCACTCTAAGAAATGATGAGAAGCAGTAAAAGTTTTTTCTCCCTCTTTCCATGGCAGCACTCTCACTCCACACCCAGCATTCTGTGCAATTTACACGTGGGAAAGACTGGAAAGGTCATGTGACATCAGCTCAGCCCACGCACTGGAATGGAAATCTGTTGGCAACCACAGACCCTTGGTCCTGAAAAATTAATTGAGATGGGAACACTGACCTGTGAGAATGTGGCGGGGGGTGGTTTGCCATGCCATTTAGGAACATGAGATGAATATCCCAAAGCACACATTTTTGAATGTATGTTTGAAATTCAGTAGAGAAGAAGGGAAACAGGTAGAAGGGAGGAAAGGGAAAGACAGTCTACCAATTTTCAAGATGTGACTCTTAGCACCTCTTGTTTTCTCCCCAGGAAGCACTGTATGTTGATAATAATCATGAAGACTCGGAGGCCTTCCGGTATTTTGGAGAACATTTCACAGAGCAAACTTTAGTCATGTAAAATGGGTAAACATGATGTGAAATGTATTAACACATTTGGTGAATTCTGCAAATATATTTTTACACAATTAGCTTAATTATTTAGATACATATTAAACCTTGCTTGCCTCAAGCAATTTAACATGAAATGTAATTTCACATATTATCACAAGAAAAACACATTTATAGAAAATCTGTGTCTCTCCTTTCATAATAACACTTCAACCCATCATTATTTGGGATATAAATAGATAGTTTATATTTCAAGGATGATGAGCACTGTACTTCCAGAAAGAGAATCTCCCGATCCAATGAAAAAGTGGCCCCCAGATCCTGCTCTGTTCAGTTGTACTGAAATAGATCCTCGTGGGACACCATCAGTGATACTGCAACAATATACAAAGCAAGGTGCCCCCACTGCATTCAGAACAGGAAAGATTTGTTGCAATTAATTCAGAGGGGCTTTAAAAGTAAAGAGCATGACTAACTAATTCTGAAAGAATCACAGAGTCAGGACTTCCCTGATTGCCCAGTGGCTAAGATTTCACACTCCCAATGCAGGGGACAGGGTTCAGTCCCCAGTGAGGGTGTTAGATTCTTATGCTGCAACTAAGACCCAGTGCAACCAAATAAATATATTTTTTTAAGTCACAAATGATGATGGTAGTTGTGCATATTCTCATGCTTGCAAGGTAAAAGTACTTATTTCAACTTTGAAAATTCCACTTAATAGTCAACAACTTTATTGTTGTCCCATTAACATTTTCAATTGCATTACTTCCTGAGACGGCTAATAATTTTGGAAAATCCCTTGTATCAGTCAACTTTGCAACAGGAAAAAGGGAGCATTAATGATCTGAGTACTTTGTATTTATATGGTGATTGAAGTGAAGTGAAGTGAAAGTTGCTCAGTCGTGTCCAACTCTTTGCAACTCCATGGACTGAGTCCATGGAATTCTCCAGGTCAGGATACAGGAGTGGGTATTTCCCTTCCCTTCTCTTCCCTTTCCCCTCTCCAGGGGATCTTCCCAACTGAGGGATTGAACCCAAGGCTCCCGAATTGCAGGCAGATTCTTTACCAGCCACAAGATTTTTAAAGAGTTTCCACATACATTATTTTCTTATGAAGTAACTTGACAATCTATGTAATGCTTGGTATTGGCCATTTTACTTTTGAAGAAGCTGCATTTTATGAAGGGATAAAGTAAATCACAGAGAGAAGTTACGCGCTAGAGTCACTGGAACTGTGACCACACAGACAGAAGTATTTTTATCAAATATATGTCTTTGGCATTTTACTATGAGCAAGGAATAGCATTTTGAAGTGATAGGGAAAATATGATACATACATATATGTGTGTGTGTGTGTGTGTGTGTGTGTGTATAGGCTTCCCGATGGCTTAGCAGGTAAAGAATCCACCTGCAATGCTGGAGACACAGGAGACACGGGCTCAGTCCCTGGGTCGGGAAGATCCCCTGGAGTAGGGTGTGGGAATCCACTCCAGTTTTCTTGCCTGGAGAATCCCATGGACTTAGGAGCCTGGCTGGCTACAGTCCATAGCATTGCTAAGAATCAGACAGAAATGAGTGACTATGCAAACACATGTGTGTGTGTATATACACACATACACACACGTCTTCCAAAAATTATCTTTTTAATTCCCAGGTATGTAGACTTGATCTCAAGAACAATTGTTTTTACTCTGTTCTGTAAAACAGAGGTAGCAATAGGAGGAACGAGGTCCCTCGTAGCCTAGTGGTTAGGATTCCAGGCTTTTACTGCTGCGGCTTGAGTTCAATCCCTGTTCAGGGAACTGAGATCCTGCAAGCCACGTGGTGTGGCAAAAATAAAGAAAGGAAAGGAATGTTTGGAAAGTCCCTGCACAAGGGGAGGGATGGGCAGAGAACAGAAGAACAGTAGCATTCCAGGCTGAGAGCACTGGATACCTCAGTGGTACCCAGCTCACCTTGAAAGATTTTCTTTAGAGGCAGAAACCAGTCCCACGGGAAGAAAGACTTCATTTTGTGTTGGCAAGGATACTGGAGTGGGTTGCCACGCCCTCCTTCAGGGGATCTTCCTGATCCAGGAATGGCACCCGTGTCTTCTGTGTCTTCTGCGATGCTTTACCTGCTGGACCATCCACCGGGGAAGCCAATATGTCTATGTATCACATATTCCCTGTCACTTCCAAAAGCGTGGCTCCTTTTGTGGTGCTTTTCGCATAGAGCTAGACCAAGGCAGATGAGAAATGCCTCTAGAGCTAGTCTGGGAATGTAGCAGGCGGCCACTCAACCAGTCAAAGGCAGGACTCCACTGGGGAGACGTGGAAAGAGACTCTGGTCTGCCAAGACACAGAGATGCACCTCACGGCCTGCTGTGCACACAGCTCAGGTTGGCGTTAATGTCAGTTTAAATACTTTTCCACTCGACAGCCAAACCTTGAGCAGGGGCTCCAGCTACCAGTCTGACGGATAGCTGACATCTCAGTTAGAAAAGCTTCTGTTCAGGGAGGATACAGAGGCGAAAGAAGGAGGAAGCCATCAAACCCAGAAAAGGCCAACCTGGTGCTCTTGGGAGGACACGAGGCACAGCTGACCTTTGACCTTTCCCTTTTTAACATGCTCCTTCTCTGCACACCTGAGGGCACCTGACTGAGTTGTCTGTAACACTGAAGCCTAATTTTATTTTATTTTTTTGTAACTTTCCTCATAACATATTATTTTAAGTATTTTATTTTATTATTGGTTGTTTTTTGATTGCTTGCTTTGGTTTCTTTTTATTTTTGTTGTTGTTGTTGTTGTTGCTGTTGTTGCTGTTTTAAATTTTTTTATTTTGTATTGCCAATTAATAATGTTGTGATAGTTTCAGGTGGACAGCAGAAGGACTCAGCCACACATATGCATGTATCCATTCTACCCCCAGGGTTTCCCTGGTGGTTCAGAGGTTAAAGCGGGAGACCGCTTTAACCTGCCTTCAATGCGGGAGACCCGAGTTCGATCCCTGGGTCAGGAAGATCCCCTGGAGAAGGAAATGGCAACCCACTCCAGTATTCTTGCCTGGAGAATCCCATGGACAGAGGAGCCTGGTGGGCTACAGTCCATGGGGTCATAAAGAGTCGGACACGACTGAGTGACTTTACTTACTTTACTATTCTCCCCCCAACTCTCCTCCCAGCCGGGCTGCCACATAACATTCAGCTGAGTTCCCTGTGCTCTACAGTAGGTCCTTGTTTGCTATCCATTTTAAATATAGTGTATGTGCATGTTGATCCCAAACTCCTTAACTATTCTTTCCCTCCATTCTTCCATCTTGGTGATCATAAGCCAATTTTAAACCAAGTTTATCTGAAGGAGAACAGTGGCAATATTCTCAAGTAGTTAAATTCTCAAATGAAGATTCATATCAGCCGCCTATAAAAATTGTCTGCGTTTGCCTATTTAAGGTTTTGTCTTTTTCTGTCACAGCTCCTGATATAAAAAACTTAGTGATAGAGGGACAAGTTGAAATGATATGTTAGGTAGCAGGGCCTTTTGTAAGATTCACAACATCTAAATGATTGCCAAGTTTGCTATTTTACCTACTCAGTCTATCACACATTTGCCCATTCTCTCCAATTCTACAGGCATTAAGCTGAGGTCCCTGTTGCCCCTCAGCTAGGCTGCAGCTTTCACCCTCCATATCCTCTAACCCATGGGCCTCATTTCAGCTCAAAGGCCCTCTTACTCCCAACATGGGAATTTTTCAGTATGTTCTCACTGATTTTAAAATAAATTCTAAAATATTGAATATGGCTCAAAAGGCCCTACATGAGGGATGAAAAGGATGATGGGCATGGAAGGTCATCCTACTTATGTTACCCTGAGGTTTGAAAAGGCTCAAGCCTTCCCTGGTGGCTCAGAGGTTAAAGCATCTGCCTGCAATTCAGGAGGCCTGGGTTTGATCCCCAGGTCGGGACGATCCCCTGGAGAAGGAAATGGCAACCCACTCCAGTATTCCTGCCTGGAGAATCCCATGAACAGAGAAGCCTGGTGGGCTACAGTGCATGGGGTCGCAAAGAGTCGTACACGACTGAGCAACTTAACTTTCATTTTCACTTTCTCTGGACAACTTGTCTGTGGCCTAATCAACCAGTGGAGATTTATCTCTGGGTTAAAAACAAAGTGTTTGACAAACAGTTATTTAGTGTTAGCAACACTCATTTCCAAAACTGATGACCTAGATGGGTGGGATGTGGGGAATAGGAGGAAGCCTCAGGTGGGAGGGGATATATGTCCACATATGGTTGATTCACCTTGCTGTACAGCAGAAACTAACACAACACTGTAAAGCAAGTATACTCCAATTAAAACAACATTAAAAACAAAACTGAAGATGGGGAAAGGGGAGGCGCTAAAGATATGGTTAAAATGAAATGGATTAGCGTTTATCGATGTCACATGCCTCCACAAAATTTAGCCTTTGGATGAAAGACATTTTCTAAAAACTCATTTGGATCTGGTGACCTCCTTCTGAAGACCCTCTATTAGTCCTCATGTAACATTCAAGGCCCTACATATCTTCATGTTCAGACATTTCATTTTGTCTTCAAAATGCACCCTGCCCTTTCACAGCTTTAAATCTTTATATGTGCATTTAGGGGGCCATGGAAAACCATGTTCCCCATTTCACTTTGAGACCTGATTCCAATGTTACCGTCTTGTGAACGCTTCTCTGAAGCTCTTTCACAGAGTTGAACTCTCCCACCAATGAGTTAATAACTTTGCCCCAGGATCAGCCATGTGGTATCATCATTATCATTATTTTATATCATATAATTATCATTATATATCATGTCATTATGTTTATATATCATATCATTATATGCTTCTCCCTAGATTGTAAGCTGCATGAAGACAGGATCATCATATCGGTTAGCTCAGCATTTCTCCCTCAGATCTGTAGACCAGTTATAACATCTAATGGCTGTCATAAACTCTCAAGAAATGCTCTTTTATCTGCTTTTCTTTTGGATATTGTTAGAGGAGAAAGTGTAAACTACTAGGAGATATACATATATATTTCTTACATTTTAATTGTTATCCTGAATGATTAAAGTATAAAGTCTTAATAATAGATATTATTTATAAATGACTTACTGTTTTGAAAAAAGATGCTATTACTTCAGTCAGTGTGCTGTCTCTGAGGGTGTCCCAAATCCTTGAATGGCAAGAGGAGGCAAAGGGCAAAGTGCTGCTGGGAAACACTCATAGCTATAAAAATGGTGCATCTGCCATCTAGTGGTGATGATGTGTAAATGCACCTTGGCTTGATTAAAGAAATCTGGAGGGCCAGTCTAGGGTGGTGGCTCAGATGGTAAAGAATCGGCCTGCAATGCAGGAGACCCGGGTTCAGTCCCTGGGTCATGAAGATCCCCTGGAGGAGGGTGTGTCAAAGAATACTGGAGTGGAGTGCCATTTCCTTCTCCAGGGGATCTTCCCAAACCAGGGATCAGGGGTCTTTTTTGAATTATTGTATTTTAAGGGTAGCTGGGTTCGATCCCTGGGTTGGAAAAGTCCCCTGGAGAAGGAAAAGGCTACCCACTCCAGTATTCTGGCCTGGAGAATTCCATGGACTATACAGTCCATGGGGTCGCAAAGAGTTGGACACTACTGAGCGACTTTCACTTTCACTTTTTAAAGCGTATATGCCCGCTACTGGGATTGCTGGGTCACATGCTAGTTCTATTTTTTAGTTTTATAAGGAACCTCCATACCGTTCTCCATAGTGGCTACACCAGTTTACATTCCAACCAAGAGTAAAGGAGAGTTGCCTAGATGGATCGGATAGGGATAGGTGGGAGGGAGGTCCAAGAGAGGGGATATACGTATACAGATAGATGTTTCACTTTATTGTGCAGCAGCAACTGACACAACATTCACAAGTGAAGCATCGATACCCCACTTAAAAAAAAAAAATGTGTTAAGATCCTATTCTGTAGTCCCGAACCTCAAGGACCTTGCAAAATGATATGTACAAATTAAATTAATTATACAAATTAAATTAATACAGAAGAGAATTTCAGTTTGTGCTAAGTGACAGGGAAGGAAATAAACAGCTGATGGGTGGAGAGAAACAGCGCTAGGTAACACCAGTGTTTCTGGGCACTTAAGCTGAGACCCTAATGAGTAAAGGGGCAGAGAAGGGGGAAAGTTACCATTAGTGGAAACTTTGGTTGAGCTCCTTTCAGGCTTACGTCCATGGACTACTTTGCTGCCATCCTGCCTCTAATCTCCTTTCTACCTTCACATTTTCCCATCTATCCTCCTATCTCTTGAAATTTATTATAGTCTATCAGTACACATCCTTGTGGAGATTTATGCATCCCTGGGCCTAATGTTTGAGCATCATGTAAACAGTTTCCATTTAAACTCTTTAAAGTTATATGTTCAAAATTCTCCCTTTTTCTACTGCCTTAGTGTAGTAGAGTGAATAAAAGAGAAGTAGCGGGCAGATTTTTGTAGTGAGAGAAACAAAATGGAACAGGGGTAAACATATCTGAAAGAAATGACTGTGGACAGACAATGGGTTTGATTGTAGAAGGTGCAAGGCAGATAAGAGGTTTATGATCACAATGTTGGCAAGTAACAAGCTTCTCAAGAAAAGAATTTCAAGTGATAGATAACTAGTTGTTCTCTTACCACATGGATGATTTTGAATTACTTAAATTTTGTGACATCAAATGAGAATTAAACTCTTAAATATTTTGCTGCCCACAGAAATCATCTCTTTATCACAGCAGTGACAAGTGTGTGGGTTGTTCTTTGGTGAGGTAGAAAGCGTCAATTACCATCCGTTCATTGAGGATACGTTATGTGGAGGAGAATTCAAAGGGGCTCCAAAAAAGTAGAATTTTCTTATTCAATCACTTTGTGTTCTGTATTTTCATATCCTGTCTCCTCACTTTCTTAATCCCTTCCGTGATACACAAACACACTTAAAAAGAATGACCCCCCAAAAAAAAAAAACCAAACTCATTTTTCTTTATTCCTCTTCTGCTGGCAGAGCCAGAAAATCCTTCACAGAAGAGACAAGCTAGATTGTATTCAACCTCACGCACCACCAACACAGTTGTCAGGCATGGAGCATGTTCATTACAGAGACGGAAGAGGAAGCAAAGTGAACACAGCTGGATTTTGAGATCGCAGGTTGAGTCTGCAAGGCTGTTAGAAATAGCATCTTTTCACTTATACACTGAGAAAATTTGACCTGGAAGTCATTGAGGGAGAAGATGGAAGCCCCGTGATGTCACTCTTATTGAGTGACTCTTCTATTTCTGAGTTCTGGTTGAACACAAGCATCGGGCAGTATAAGCAGAGTGAGGATTGATATTTATAGAAAACAATTACCCTATGTTCGGAGTTTTGTAACAGATATGTTTCTTTCAGATAATTCATAACCCTGATGTATTTTTCAACATAATTAACTCCATACTTTAAAAATTGAATATTGTTTCCTTGTCATTACCACCACCCAAAGCCACTCTTTTTTTTTTTTTTCCCCCTAAAAAACCAACATAGTTAAACAAAGCTCACTAAGAAAGAAATGCAATTCATAGTTATGGTAAGAGCAGTAAAATAGTTCTTCTGTGTGTCTTTTATGGATCTTTGGTAGAGGTCTGAATCTTTATTGTGTTTGTTTTTAAATGTCATGTTTAGAATTATTTTGTTTGAGCTCTTCAACACGTGGACCTTTCTGTTCCAGACATTATCCAAATGCAAGCCAAAGTGTTCCATATGCTCCCTTTTTACTTAATCGCTTAATCACACCGTTCTCCTGAAGGAAAGAAGATCACTTCCTTCATTCTCTATTGCCCTTTTAATTAATCAGTTTTCTTTTTGGAGGACATGAATTTGATGTTTGAGATTAGTTTCCTGAAGAAAGAATGACTATAATATCTGCATATATGTGTCTTTCCATCATGCACACATCCTTTCTCCCTCCCAGCACATAATGTCCTATACAGCCAGCAACTATCTATCTGGCAAGGTCACAAAACATACATGTTCCCTCCTGGGCACTTAGATCAAAGTAGAGTGTCTCTGGATTGTTTCTTAAATGTCTCAAGAACCCATTTGATGATGCAGACTTTTCATTTCATTTAACTTTCCAATTTCTGCAATGGAAACATTCTGGGAGAAATACATTCTAAAATATTCATGCTTGGACTTTGCTCTTGTTCCAGTGGTTAAGACTCTGTGCTCCCAATTCAGGAGGTTTGGGTTTAATCTGTGGCAGGGGAACTTAGCGGAGAAGGCAATGGCAACACACTCCAGTATTCTTGACTGGAAAATCCCAGGGACGGAGGAGCCTGGTGAGCTGCCGTCCATGGGGTCACACAGAGTCGGACACGACTGAAGAGACAGCAGCAGCAGCAGCAGCAGCAGGGGAACTAAGATCCTACATGCCGCAGGGCACGGTCAGAGAACAAACAAACAAATAAAACATCTGTGCTTATTTCTCATACAACAAACCCATGAGCTGAATCTTGAGCTACTGTATCCAATTCAGTCATTTTTCTTTTATCAAAAGTAAAAGTTTATAATTTTTAAAATTTTATTAAAAGCTATACTCAATATTTTTAATAAGCTGTTAGGGAAAAGAATCTGAAAAAGTATATATATATATACCACTGGGCTCCTCTGTCCATGGGGTTTACCAGGCGTGGGTTGCCATTTTCTTCTTGAAGGAAACTGCCCAACTCAGGGATTGAATCCATGTCTCCTGCATTGGCAGGTGGATTCTTTACAATTAAGCCACCAGGGAAGCCTATATATATATATATATACACACACACACACACACACACACACACACACACATCTGAATCACTGCACTTGTATACCTGAAACTATCACAATATTGTAAATTAGCTATACATCAATTTTTACAAGAATATTTAACATGTTACCAATCTCCTGACACATTCTATTACTTTTTTTTCTCACTGAGCTCTTGTTTTTGTGTGAATTGTTATGAACCTTAATTAAGATATTCAAATTCTCCACGATGATCCTCTTTTGTCCCTGGAATAGAAGAGCGATCTCTTGGCACTTCCCCCACACTGTCCTTTAAAATATTTAAAGGCAAAAAACTCACACGCTCAGCTTATGCAATGCTCTGTATCTTTGCTGAGTCACGAGATAAAGGGCCAGATCTTTATATACTGTAAACTAACACAACATCTGGTAGGTCCACACGTGTCAATTGTCTGTTTTAGAAGTTTGAAATGAAGACACTTTTATCATTTTAAAATACTCAGCCACACAATGCCAAAAAATTAAGGAAATTAAAAAAAGGCTCAGAGAAGAAATGGTACTGTGTATATCTGTTCCTTCTGGTTGCAATCAGACCTAGCCAGCTTGTTCTGTCCACGCGGTTTTATTGTCTGGGGCCAATCGGTTTCTTGCCCTGGAAATGCCTGGCTGGTTTGCTCTTTGTTTCTCTCTCTCTCTGTCTTTCTCCTGTGTCTCTCAGTCAAGCCCACCAGGGTCCTGCCCACAAATGTCTGGCTAACTCACCAATTCTGAATGAATGGAGTCTGTGTCCCAAGTCATCACCAAATGGGCCAGATGATGCTCAACCCAAAAGTTCAGGGGAATGCACTCCTCATGTGAAAACTCGGGCTTCCCAGGTGGCGCTAATGGTACAGTTCAGTCGCTCAGTCGTGTCCGACTCTTTGCGACCCCATGGACTGTAACCTACTAGGCTTCTCCGTCCGTGGGATTCTCCAGGCAAGAATACTGGAGTGGATTGCCATTTCCTTCTCCAGGGGATCTTCCCGACCCAGGGATCGAACCCGGGCCTCCCACATTAGAAGCAGACGCTTTAACCTCTGAGCTTCCCCCCAGGAGACTAAGAGATGCAGGTTCGATCTCTGGGTTGGGAAGATCCCCTGGAGGAGCGCACGGCAACCCACTCCAGTATTCTTGCCTGAAGAATCCCATGGACAGAGGAGCCTGGAGGGCTACAGCTCATAGGGTCGCAAAGAGTCAGGCATGACTGAAGTGACTTGGCACGCACACACACGTGTGAACTCTGAGCAATGGGTTGGGAGATGGAGAGCTAGGTAAGTACTGTCTGTCCTTTATTCAGTTCATGAACTGCTCTGAAGCTTTTTCATAGTCTGTCCAGAGAAGCAGCATGTGTCCTGCTGAGCAGAATTTCTAGGTCTTAGCAGCTCTTCACAAAGCCCAGGTTGAGCAGTAAAGTACCACATTGCATCGCTTCCTGTCTTTTTCTGCCTCCTGTCCTCTTTATCACTCTTTTCCTTGGGTTTGCACCTCTAAATAAAGCATCAGCACTTAATTTTTGCTTCCAGTTCTGCTTTCTCAAGAGCTCAGGCAAAAGCAAACACAATAAAAACAAAAGGCTTATTTCTCTTTTTCAGTGTGAGACTCTATGAAAATTACTGAGAAGCATTAGCCTCACTGTTAGACTCTCCAATGGCACATTTATCATACATTCATGAATTTCAGAGTCTGACTTAAGACTCTAGCTAATATGAGATAACATCATTTATTTAGTTCCTGATTTCATTGAATACTCATAGTTGGAATGTTAAAAGATCTATGCTTTTGTTCATGGTTTTAACAAATTATTTATTTGAAGTATTTATTTTTTAAACTAATATCACCAGGGAAATGTTAGCTTGATAGTGGAGAATGTTGGCAGACACTAACTCACTCAGGTGATCAAGCTGGACATCATCAATATTGAAATAATCAAACATCATGTGCCTCCTAATATAGAGAAGAACAGCTCATCACTAGTGTATCGTGATAGACTACAATACTGGTAGTACTCCTGACCAAAATACATTATATGAATCTAACCGTGAAAACAACAAACAAGCCCATATGGAACCATATGTTCTAAAAACGAACCGAACTCAGTTCTTCAAAAATACAAGGTCAGGAAAGGTTAGACGGGCTTCCCTCTAATCTTCCCTGGTAGTCCAGTGGTTAAGATGTCATGTTTCCAGTGCAGGGGGCCAGGGTTCATTCCCTGAGCAGGGAACTACAATTTGCATGCTGTAAACTAAGAGCCTGCGTGCCACAACCAAAGATCTTACAAGGTGCAACTAAGACCCAGCATAGCCAAATGAAAACAAAACGAAAAATAAAAACTGACAGCTTGAAGCCACAGTAAAATATCATGAGAGGGTGGGATGAATTGAGAGAGTAGCGTTGAAACTTGTATATTACCATATGTAAAGTAGCTCGTGGGAAGGTGCTGTATAACACGGGGAGCTTGACCAGGTGCTTCCTGACAGCCTAGAGGGGTGGACTGGCGGGTGGGGAAGGGAGGTGCAAGAGGGAGGAGATATGCTTATGATTGATTCACATTGTTGTATGGCCAAAGCCAACACAGCATTTTAAAGCAATTATCACCCACCTAAAAATAAATTTTAAGAAAGGATAAGAAAGGCTGAGGAGCTTAATGAAGCTGAAATGACATAGCAAATGAATGCAGTTCATCCTCCATGATCGGACTCTAGAGAAGAGGAAATAACTCTAAAGGATAATATTGGAACAACTGATGAAATTTCAGTGTCATCTGTGGGTTCTAGAATATAATTGTATCAACATTAAATGATACCTAGATAATACCTGAGGGGAGAAATTTTTGGTAGAGCAGTTCTCAGGAGAGGCAAAGGGTTGAAAAAGATTATTAGAGAGTGTGTGTGCATCTTCTTTTTACTTAGTGTAATACCAACTATTTAATAAACAAACCGAAAATTTCTAGCTGATGGGCAGCTTCCCTCCACGTGATGATTCGGGCAGTCCCTCCTTTCCGTCTTATGGCTGCACTATCCTTTAGCATTTCATAGCCCTCTATATTCAGCAGAGGGGAAAAGAGAGGATAAAGCATAACTACTCATCAAGTCTTCAGCCTGCTACCCATCACTCCCATTCACATTGCATCGGAAATAATTAGCATGTGGCCACACCTCGAAACAAGTGGGGCTGAGAAATGTGGTGACTGGATGGGCAGCTGCCTCCTCCCATGACAAAACTCTATGGGAAGTGGAGCACAGCTGTGTTTGTCAGTGGGGTAGCAGAGGGCAAAGGTTTTCCAGGGCTGTGCAATTTGCAATAAACTAACTGCTATTTATTGAACACTTACTAAGTGTCAAACATAACGCTATGGGTTTTACATGTCATTCGCTCAAAATTCATATGAAGTAAGAATTCTTGTTCCCATTCTAAAGATAAAAAGCCAGAAGCTTCCTGAAGTAAAAAGCAACTTGTCCAAGATCACATAACTGGTTGATAGTATTTTGAGATTGGCACTGCACTCAATCTCCTGTGGTGATTACAAGCATAAAATATTGGATGAAGAGTCTGATTCTAATCTTGGCTCTGACTTTTTTGTTCCATGACCTTTGGCAAATTACTTCATCCTTTTAAGCGGCAGTTTTCCCATCTATAAATGGGAATAATGCTGATGTCAGAGTTATTTTTTTAGAGTAAGAAATAATGCTTATAAAATTCTGATCTTGGTATTTCAATAAGGACAGAGATTTCTCTGGGCCGACCCTCCCTGAATCCCAGTGTCACTACCTATTAGAGCTGGGATTCTCCATTTTTTCCACTGCCAGCTTTCTTACCTGTCAAAATCAAAGGATGGCTCTTAATTGGCTTAATGTATAAAGTGATTAGCTCAGTTTATGCTACATAATAAGCATTTCATAAATATTTGCTTCCTATTTCTGCAGTAACCAAGAATTTAGTAGCCTAAAAGAATACATATATATGTTGTCTTACAATTTAGTGATCAAGGGTCCAAAATCAGTGTCATTTGACTTAGGCTGAGATGTCACTGTTCCTTCTGGAGGTCTCCAGTTTCTGGGGTGTGCATGCTCAGTTGTGTTCGACTCTTTGTAACCCCATGGACTGTAGCCTGCCAGTCTTCTCTGTCCATGGGATTCTTCAGGCAAGAATACTGGAGTGAGTTGCCATTCCCTTCTCCAGGGGATCTTCCTGACCCAGGGATCAAACCCAGGTCTCCTGCATTGCAGACAGATTCTTCATTCCATCCTCAAAGCCATCAGTGTACTTCATGTTTCTCTGACTACTTCCTCTGTCCTTACATCTACTGTCTCTGTCTCTGCCGCTCCTTCCTCTTTCTTATGACCACTGTGATTCCATTCAGAGAAGGCAGTGGCACCCCACTCCAGTACTCTTGCCTGGAAAATCCCATGGATGGAGGGGCCTGGTGGGCTGCAGTCCATGGGGTCGCTAGGAGTCGGACACGACTGAGCGACTTCACTTTCACTTTTCACTTTCATGCATTGAAGAAGGAAATGGCAGCCCACTCCAGTGTTCTTGCCTGGAGAATCCCAAGGATGGGGGAGCCTGGTGGGCTGCCGTCTATGGGGTCGCACAGAGTCGGACACGACTGAAGTGACTTAGCAGCAGCAGCAGCAGTGATTCCATTAGGTCCTCCTAGATTATCCAGCCAAGACTTCTCATCTCAAATTCCTTAACTGAATCACATCTGTGAAGTTCCTTTGGCTTATAAGATAACATATTCGCAGGCTCTGAGGTTTAGGATATGAATATCTTTGGGGACCACTATTCAACCTGCCACATTGTTCACAGTACTATTTGTATAGTCAGAAGTTATTCCAAATTAAATGAGATGATGCATATATGTGACCAGTATGATGCCTGGTATTCAGTAAGAACTTGATTAGTCCTAGATCCTCCATCTTTCGAAAGATCCTTCAAACCTCTGGTACTTAAAAGAGAGCATCTTGGTTTCCCAGATAAAATAAGAATCCATGAAATTATCCAGCCAGTTCAATTCAAGGGAATAAAAGCTAATAAAAAGCATGCAAATAAACAATTGACATGTCTGAGTTGGTGTAAAAATTCTGGAGAAAATTGCGATTGCTGTTTTGACTTGATTTTTTTTTTTTTTTTTTTTTGCAGAAATCTGAATATTTTAGGCTTCATCTGTTTTGTGATGAAGACCTGAATCAAGCTTCCTTTCCGTCCATGTGGTAAAGAATCCACCTGCCAAGCAGAAGACATGGGTTTGATCCCTGGGTCGGGAAGACGTCTTGGAGAAGGAAATGGCAACCCACTCCAATATTCTTGCCTGGAGAATTCCATGGACAGAGGAGCCTGGTCGGCTACAGTCTATGGGGTTGCAAAGAGTTGGGCACAACTGAGAAAATAAGCAACAACAGTCATCCCCATAACTTTTCTTCTTGTGACATGAGCCTGATGTAAGTTATTGGGAGACCATGGGCCTTGACAGGGCTTAGGGAGGGCTCATCTTTTGGCTTCCAATGGGAGGTCATTAAAGACATAGCAGGACTAGATATTTTTAGAAATTTCCATGTACATGTGAAGATCCTAGCTTAAAAAAAAAAAATTTTTTTTAAAGTCAAATTGCCTGGCTGAACCTATAGATGATGTGACTTTCAGTTAGTTTAAGGTTTATTTTATGACATTAGAAACATGAGAACATGTGTTATCTGGCCTGGGGAGGAAAGCAGCACCCCTACATTCTAATCACTTATTTCACCAATCCGAAGGAAATCTCTTAAGGCTTTAAAAGGTTGGGTTAACAACACTGAAAATATTTTTATTTTTCACACTCCTCTGCTTTTCTTGGTTCCATCTGGGACCAGAAGCCAGCACATTGAAATACCAGGAGTAAGGCGGTCCTCAAACATTTCCAGACTGACAAGAGGCAGGAAATAGCAGAAAGCTCAGAAGGGCAGACTTTCTTTTTTGCTTACAAGATTTCCAGGCTAATTTAATATGTTAACAAGTTTGTATGGGTATTACTTGATTTGACTTGGGAATACCCAATACCAGTTAGGGTTTTTGTGTTCCTCCAAATGAATATTCATCTTCATTGTCATTGTGTTATTAATTGTTAATATAAATGATATCATTTTTATTTATGTAACAACTTTCTTGTCAGAATTCTAACATCTTTAAATAACAAGACTTGGATTATTATTTACTCTCAAAAAGTCTTAGCTGATCAGAGTTGAGATGGAAAGTCATGATTTTTTAAAAGACAAGCATGATGTGGGTTTCAGTTCACTGACAAATGCAGCTACATCTTTTATTTAGTTACATGCATAAATGCAAGAAAAAGTGGGAGGAATACCAATTGTTTAAGAAAACCAAAATGATTTAGCAAAGAATGTATGAAAAATTCTCAATATTTTCTGCACATGAGTAAACTCACCAATTCAAAGTTCTCCAAATATGGCTTCACAGTGTTTTGGAGGAGACAGGGCCAACTCTCATGAGTCAACAAAATAAAAATACCTTGAGGGAATGATTTAATAACTACTTCCCATTCCTGGTTGTAATAGAATAGGACTAATTTGTTGTTCTTTTTTTTTTTTTAATCTGCAAGACATTGTGAAATTGGGCTTTGTTTGATGCTTGAACCTTTTCGTATACTTGTATGGAAAAACACAACAGACTCTAGGGAAAGGAATAATTTGCTGCAGCAGATCTTTGTCATAAGGGATTTAGAGATTATGCAGATCAATGAGACCAAGCTTTCACACTTTCCCCAAAGCAGTTCAGAAACACAACGCAGATAATTCATACCAAGCATGCATTCATGAGAGATTTGTTTGACCTGGGTCCTTTTAGATCATTAACATACTGAAGACAGGACTCCTGTCTGTAATGCATCTAATATAACATCTCCAGTAAGTTCTAGTCACCGTTTAACATATATGGAGCAGTCAGGCCTGGATACCAGGAGCTGGGATCCATTAAACTAGAACCATGTCTTCCTCACCGTTTTTGCTGAAATGATTAATGTATTGATACATTGTCACTGAGCATTTTTTAGCTTTCTACTGGGTACCTTAGATGAGACTAAGCTTTAGTATTCAGGAATCTCTGTCTTTAGGGAGCTTACAAGTGTCACAAGAAAATGCAGATAATGAGTGAGTTAACATACAGGAAATTAAAAATATGGAAAAGTATTGGAAAAAAAAAGAATATGGGGTGGGAGAGGAGGATTCAGGAAAAACCTATTTCTTTGCATAGCAATTAATATGGAATCAAGATTCATTAAAAGACCAAAGAAGAGCTTTCCAAAGGAACCTATGTTTCTACCCATGTTATAGGATGGTCTGTGATCTGGCTAGATTAGCCTTTGGCTTATCCTTTAGAAAAACAGCCAAAGTGTGTCACAGATTTTCTGACCTGAAACCATTTGGCTTCTCCAAGAACATTTTTGAGCTCAACCTATAGCTAACTCTCTTTCCTACCTACCCACCCCTCCCCTGCTAATAACCACCACTCGAGGAAAAGGCCGGTCAAGTGTTCTAACCAGCTTTAAGCGCCTTCCCCATCATCCCAACAGCATGGCCTCCCAAGTCCACACTTCTCTGGTACCATCTTTTCCATCTATGTCTCCTCATGATTTCAGAAGTTATAGGTGGCTTTTTCCTAATAATGAAAATCAATCAAAAATGAACAAGTCTGAAAAGTTGAAGGGTCATAAAGTCCTCAAACCCTGTTCCCATTGGTTTACCCTATGCACCATGTTCTCAGTTCATGGATGGTTTGATTTTCTTTTCATTGACCTGTCTGGGTAACCAGGGTGGAAACAGTAGGAGAGTGGAAAAGGGGGGCCTCTAGGAAAAATGGGAGTGGGCCTCAAAGTCACAAGTAGATGGGGTCCACACGTAGGACAAAGAAAAGTTAAGGATGAGCTTGCATTTATATCAGGTGAAAGATTGAAATTAGATTTTGAACTTCTAACTATCTTCCTAAGGCATATTTGTTTATAAACTTGTTTCAGATACTTAGGCTAGGATTTCAGAATTGGGAATCACTTCATTTAGCTCCAGAATTTAATTTTTAATAATGTTAAACCACGAATTAAACATTAGCAGTCAACTTTGAATTTTTACCTGCCGTTTTACTTATAATACAATCAATTGAATTATTAGGGAAACACCTGCCCTGTTTAGACAAGGGAAATAAGCAATTTTAACTTAGTTATAGTACATCCCTAAAACGTTGGTATCAAAGAAGGAGAGAGAAACATCTTTAAGAAACTATGCTTGTTCAGTTTTCTGACTGTAGTCAAGTTCTCTTTTTACTGACCACACCCCAGAACCACTAAAATGTGACTCAAAAGAGAGTAGCCAAGCTAGTTAGTGACCTCACCCTTTCACAAGTGCTGACTGAATTCTTTCCCTTGTATATAGTTCCTTTGTGAAAAGACATTTATAATGGTGTCTGTTAAAGGCTTAGAAATAAGCAGCTGTTTCTGCCTTTTTGCAGAACTCATAAATACTTATGCACTTTTGATATATCAGTTGTAGGTCCTGAATTTTTGGTACCAGGACTTTATCAATATGAAAGGTATACATTTGGGGGGTGGTTCTATCATTCTATAAGCTTAGGAAAATGATGCAGAATCTTACCCTTCACAGTCATCACTGCCTGAAAGACAACAGATGTACCTTCTGACCTTACGTTCCATTCCTCTTTTTGCTATGGAGGTTTGTTATCTTTAGCTTTGTTTTGGGTACAGATAGTTACTAAGTCTGTGTCAATAAAGGTAAAACATTCTTTTTTTATTTGATAAACCTGCGAGCTCAGTATTAGGGATACTGAGATAAATAATGAGTGGGCCTTGCTCATAAGATACCCTTGACTAATGGGAAGGGGGACAAGGAAACTCAGATGCTGTGAGTGAAATGGGGAAATGGAGGATTCCAGACTACATATTCCTTGGCCAGTGTCCCAACGGATGAATAGGGGTTCAATGGGAAGAACATTCCAAGCGGAAGAAACAGTGTTCTAAACAAATGGAGAAATGAAAAAACATGGCGTATTAAAGAAATGAAAGATGAGGTCTTTTTTTGGAAATAGCTAGAGATGAGTGGGCAGGATTTGCACTGCAGGGATAAGGAGCTTGGATGTTTCTTGAAGCCACTGGAGAATCATAGAAGGACTTTAGGCAAGAGAGCAACATATTGTAGTTACATTTCTAATTTAGAAAGCTGTCCCCATTGGCAAGGTTGGGGCAGATAGAGTGGAAACAAAGATTCTTTGGGCACATATTGTCCTAGGGTTGGAGAGAAGCGAATATTTAAGTCAATGTGGGCTGAGGCAATGGGGATGGGAGGAGGCTGTGGCATTGGAAGGAGCCGGTGGCTGGCTGAAAGCAGAGTGGAGGGAGTCAGATCTAGGGTACCTCCCAGAAGCTTTTGAGTTGCCTTGGATGCAGAAGAGCATGGAGCAATTTGTCACTGGGTACAATCTGCATTAGGGCCAAAGTGGATAATTAGAGTAATGCCTGAACTGCTCTTTGCCAGCTTACAGTAATAGCTACCAGGCAGTGTGGGCTGGGTATGTGCCAGGCATTGGTCTTAGTATCTTCCCTGTGGAGAGCACTGAATCAGGATCCAGACTGCCTGAATTTGAATCTTTCCATTGGCTCTAACTGATTGTGTGATCTTAGGCAAGTGACTTCAGAGAAGGCAATGGCACCCCACTTCAATACTCTTGCCTGGGAAATCCCATGGATGGAGGAGCCTTGTAGGCTACAGTCCATGGGGTCGCTAAGAGTAGGACACGACTGAGTGACTTCACTTTCACTTCTCACTTTCATGCATTGGAGAAGGAAATGGCAACCCACTCCAGTGTTCTTGCCTGGAGAATCCCAGGGACAGAGGAGCCTGGTGGGCTTCCGTCTATGGGGTCGCACAGAGTCGGACAATGACTGACGCGACTTAGCAGCAGCAGCAGCAACAGGCAAGTGACTTAATTTATACCTCAGTTTCCTCATCCATAAAGTGGGGATGATAATAATAAAACTGACCTCATACTGTGGTTGTAAGGATTAAATAATATAAGTTATCCCCTCAGATGAGTGATTGATATGTGGAAAAAAATGTCACTGGATGTTATTGTTATCACATGCATTAATTCAAACCAAGTTATAAAATCTACAGAGATAGATGATATTATCTCCATTCCCCAGGGGGAAATTGAGATACAGAGATATGGTGAAGCTAGGAATCCAACCAAGCAGCGAGACTCAGAAGCTCTTATGCTTTAACTCCTTCACTGTAGTCCTGTGTGCCATGTCTTGGGAGCAAAATACAAGGGTATTAATAGGAAGGGACAGTTCAGGTAGCAGAAGGTAGAGGGCGCAGTGGTGCAAAGAACACGACCCCATCCCATCATTCACCATTGTATTCAAAGCAAATTTGAATTTGATACCCTCCTAGAAGCCAAAATAGTGGAATCACCACACTGACTTCATGACAAGCCTTCAGTACCTCTTCAGAGGTAAGCCAGCATCTCCCCAACCTGCTTTTAAACTATTCAGTGAGTCCTGCTTTGCCAAATGTGCTAAGACTGCCCAGAAAAAGAAATGCCTATCCCACCACTGGTAAAGATTAGCTTGTCTTATGGGAAAACAATAGGATGAGAAAGACTAGAGATCTCTTCAAGAAAATTAGAGATACCAAGGGAACATTTCAGGCAAAGATGGGCTCAATAAAGGATAGAAATGGTATGGACCTAACAGAAGCAGAATTTATTAAGAAGAGGTGGCAAGAATACACAGAAGAACTGTACAAAAAAGATCTTCATGACCCAGATAAACACAATAGTGTGATCACTAACCTAGAGCCAGACATCCTGGAGTGTGAAGTCAAGTGGGCCTTAAGAAGCATCACTACAAACAAAGCTAGTGGAGTTGATGGAATTCCAGTTGATCTATTTGAAATCCTAGAAGATGATGCTGTTAAAGTGCTGCACTCAATATGCCAGCAAATTTGGAAAACTCAGCAGTGGCCACAGGCCACTGGAAAAGGTCAGTTGTCATTCCAATCCCTAAGAAAGGCAATGTGAAAGAATGTTCAAACTGCCGCACGATTGCACTCATCTCACATGCTAGTAAAGTAATGCTCAAAATTCTCCTAGACAGGTTTCAACAGTACCTGAACTGTGAACTTCCAGACGTTCAAGCTGGTTTTAGACAAAGCAGAGGAACCAGAGATCAAATTGCCAACATCCGCTGTATCATCAAAAAAGCAAGAGAGTTCCAGAAGAACATCTGCTTCTGCTTTATTGAGTATGCCAAAGCCTTTGACAGTGTGGATCACAACAAACTGTGGAAAATTCTGAAAGAGATGGGAATACCAGACCACCTAACTTGACTCCTGAGAAATATGTATGCTGATCAAGAAGAGACAGTTAGAACTAGACATGGAACAACAGACTGGTTCCAAATAGGAAAAGGAGTACGTTAAGGCTGTATATTATCACCCTGTTTATTTAACTTATATGCAGAGTACATCATGTGAATGCTGGGCTGGATGAAGCACAAGCTGGAATCAAGAGTGCTGGGAGAAGTATCAACAACGTCAGATATGAGGATGACCCCACCCTTATGGCAGAAAGTGAAGAAAAACTAAAGAGCCTCTAGATGAAAGTGAAAAAGGAGAGTGAAAAAGCTGGCTTAAAATGCAACATTCAGAAAACCAAGATCATGGTATCTGGTCCCATCATTTTATGGCAAATAGATGGGGAAACAATGGATACAGTGAGAGACTTTATTTTGGGGGGCTCCCAAATCACTGCAGATGGTGATTGCAGCCATGAAATTTAAAGACACGTACTCCTTGGAAGAAAAGTTATAATCAACCTAGACAGCACATCAAAAAGCAGAGACATTACTTTTCCAACAAAGGTCCATCTAGTCAAAGCTATGGTTTTTCCAGTAGTCATGTGTGGATGTGAGAGTTACACTACAAAGAAAGCTGAGCACCAAAGAATTGATGATTTTGAGCTGAGGTATTGGAGAAGACTCTTGAGAGTCCCTTGGACTGCAAGAAGATACAACCAGTCCATCATAAAGGAAATCAGTCCTGATTATTCACTGGAAGGACTGATGCTGAAGCTGAAACTCCAATACTTTGGCCACCTGAAGTGAAGAACTCACTCATTGGAAAAGACCCTGATGCTGGGAAAGATGGAAGGCAGGAGGAAAAGGGGATGACAGATGGTTGGATGGCATCATCAACTTGATGGACATGAGTTTGGGCAAGCTCTGGGGGTTGGTGATGGTCAGGGAATCCTGCCATACTGCAGTCCATGTGGTTGTAAAGAGACAGATATGACTGAGCAACTGAACTGAACTGATTCCACTTTTAGGGCTTCCCAGGTGGCGCTATTGGTAAAGAACCTGCCCGCCCATGCAGGAGACAGAAGAGATGCAGGTTCCATCTCTGGGTGGGAAGATCCCCTGGAGGAGGGCATGGCAACCCACTCCAGTGTTCTTGCTGGAGAATCCCAGGGACAGAGGAACCTGGTGGGCTACAGTCCATGAGGTCACAAAGAGTTGGACGTGGCTGAAGAGACATGGCATACACACATTCCACTTTCAGTGCCATTCTTTCTGTCTAAATAAGCTATAGACTTTGTAAATTGGAGATTTTTAACTTTATTTTTATGGAAAGAGGCAGTTTAGTATAGTGGTAAAGAGTTTTAGCTTGGGAATCAGAAAGCTTTGTTTGGCTCTGCCAATGACTAACTGAATTTAGTAAATAAAAATGCTGGGTGCTCTGTTAAATGTGAATTTCACATAAGTAATACATATATATTTTTAGCATATTAGTATGTTTGATCTATTTTCTGGGCTACACTTAGTCTAACAAAATGTATCCATTGTTTATCTGAAGTTCACATTTAACTGGCCATCTTGTAATTTATCTGGCAGCTCTGTGTAGGGCTTACCTTCTCAGGGTCTCCATTCTCTCGTCTACAACAAAGGGATATTAACAGATAGTGACCATGGTTGATATTTGCTATAAAAATTAAATGAGATAGTATGTGTTAAGCACAGAGGAAATGCTCCATATGCATTGACTTTTGTTATTGTTTTCCTGGGGTGATGGTAGGCCTGCAATGTATGGGGGAATTTCTCAGTACTCATTCAATAGCGGGACTTCCCTGGTGGTCCAGTGATTGAGACTCCACACTTCCACTGCAGGGAGCATGGAGTCGATTCCTGGTCAGTAAACAAAGATCCCACCTGCTGTGTTGGGCAGCCAGAAAAATAATAAATACATTAAAATAAAAAGCTTTAGAATCGAGTATGGATGATGGCCCAGACAAGTTACCTTTGTGCATCTCAAAAATGGAAATACAAATCCAACTTTATTTTTCTGTGTTTTTTTCCGGAAGAACTGGGTAAGAAGCTCTTATTTCTAAATGTAATTTTCATATTTTCTCCTAACTCTCTGAGCATAAACTACCTGCTAAGCTAACTTTATAAGGAAGGAGAAGTTCTAGCACTTAGGTTTTTATCATTAAAAATAAAGTGGAAGTAAGATGAGGTAGTGCTCATTAATCTTCCCCTATTTCCTTGGGGAAATTTGGTAAAAACAGATTCTATAAAGTCAGCCAGCCATCTTTGAAGGCTATTTGCCCTGGGCCAATTATATAATACACAAGACGTATCCCCAATAATTAACTAATGAATTGGCTTCTTTGGAAATGATCAGAAGTGTCAGGAATTGAGGAATATTTAGATTGCCTCCATAAGTCCTGCTGAAGAAACATCTGGTTCTTTTTTCTTCAATCAACGTGCACCCTGAAGGGTCCCCAAATCAAAAATGATTATATTTCATGTCATTTATGTGCCTTACAGTTTGACAAATTTAACTTGTAAGAATAAGTGATTCCGTGTTCAATTTACGTTGATCCCATTTTCATCCAAACATCCAAAGAGAGAGAACCATCATAGATTGATAAAAGCTGCTGATTGATCTATTGATTTCCAGACCTTAAATCTCCTAGGGAAGTCTTTGTAAAGTTCGTGTTCATAAAATTCTTGTTCTGCCACAAAAGCTCCCAGTGGATTGTGTTTCTCAACTACAAGGAAAATCATCAGGGACAAACCCAGAAAATGTTTCTTTAGTATACACTAGGCAGGAGGGCCTTCCAAATTCAGTCTCAATCTGGTTTCTTCAAAGGTTTATTTTTATTTCATTTTTGAAAACTTTTAATTTGAAGAGGGGGGAAAAAGCCCTTTAAAGCATAACAACCCGCAGTGATGTAAGTGCCTTTCTGTCTCATATATAATCATGTCTGTTTGGACGTGCTGGGTGTCATGTCCAGGGCTATGGTGCCACATTGAGAACAATATTGAACTAAATAGTTTTGACAGAACAGCCAGACCTTTTCTTGGGGCTCCTGCTATATTGCATATCTGCTTCTTTGTACACAACGGGGTGAGCGAGTGATGGAAAGCCGAGAGTTCAATTGTGGTTAGAGTCCGAAAAGAGCCATCAGTGGAAACTCTTTACTGATTTGTGCTAACGCCTGGGGGACAGAGCACAGATGACTGTATTTTCCAGGTTACCAGGTATAAGAAAAGGCAAAATCATTTTTCTAAAATGCATACTCTAGTGCAATAAACGCCGTGGGTGTTATGCATGCAGATTAATGTCAGCCTGTGTGGGCTGGGCTGAAAGGGTTTTGTTATTTGTTAATCTCAGTTCCTCTCTCCATTGCTTTATGGAGCTGGTTTATGTGTGTTGGATTGGATGGATGAACTCGAGGTGCATCTCTCTCTAGGCAGAGTATGGTGTGTGTTTAGTGACTAAGAACTCATCTTTTCAATCATATAATTTACTGAGATGGTTCACTGAGATTTTAAATCAGTAATATTAAGTGTTTATGCTACCCTCCTAGACTCTCACTCCTATCCCTGGGGCAAGCTCAGCTCAGTTCTGTGTATCCCAGAGAGACATAAGAGGCTTTGTTTACAAAAAGACCTGAATTGACCCAAGGAAGGAGAGACTCAGAGTGGAGAGACAGAATCTACTGAATCAGTAGATTTTTTCCCAGGAGACACAAAAGGAGAATGGTTTCTGTGGTCTTCATGAGAGATAGGAGACCTGTATTAGACTTCCAAGCAGCACTGAGATAGGTGACAAACATCTACTGGGACAATGGCGGTGGCTAATGGGAGCTCACCTCAGGGCAATGTTTTTTCGAGTCTCACTAAAGGATCATCGTGACCATACTTGCACAAAGGAAAGGAGCTGCTTACTTTGTCTTGGCCATGTAGGCTTGTTCAATGACCACATGGCATTACTCAATTACTACAATGCACTGAAACTGAACCTCATTTAACCAAAAGTAACGATTATTTCCCCTCAAGTGTCATTTTGACTGTCATCTTTTTCAGAAGTTTTACCATCCCTACGACATCTGGAAAAACTCTTCATCTTGGATTTGAGGTCTTTGAAGCAGGTAGACTGACTTAAAACGTAAATTAAGCATGCAATTTGGCAACTCATGGCTAAATTCAACTAGTAGATATATTTTGTTTAATTAGCTTGGTGGTGGTGGTTTTGTCACTAAGTCGTGTCCAACTCTTTGCGACCCCCTTGGACTGTATCCCTCCAGACTCCTCTGTCCAGGGGTTTTGCAGGCAAGAATACTGGAGAAGGTTGCCATTTCCTTTTCCAGGGGATCTTCCCGACCCAGGGATCCAATCCATGTCTCCTGCACTGAAGGTGATTCTTCAAGAATTGAGCCACCAGGGAAGCCCTTAATTAGCATGGTGTTATTCAAATTTGAGCAGCATTTAAATTTTAATCAGAGTATTTCTTACAAAAATCTGGATCTCTGATTTCTTAAAAAAAAAAAAAAAAAAAAAAGATAATCTAATGTCATTAGGCCCATATCCCCACTGTATCTAACTCTCAGAGTTGGATGCTGAATGAGATTGAAGTAGTTAGCTCCAACTAACTACAATTTTTTCTACTCTCTTGTGTCCCTTCCTGGGTTTACTTCCTTTGTTTGCATTTGTTACATGGTCTTTGGAGGCATACATTTTTAAAATTTCTTTGAACTGAATGGAAATGAATGGGTTAACTGGAATCAAGGATGAAGTTCAAGGACCCAAGCATGAAAAATCCAACTCAAGCAAGAATCATGATAAGTTCAATTTCATTTACTAATTGGAGCTAGAATCATGGTGATGAGGATCTTAAGTGGAGGAGGTACAATGTATGAATATTGTATTAATATATTGGTCTATTGCTAGGTAACAAATTACCCCAACATTGAGTGACTTGAATCCACAGCAATCCATTTCCATCTCTCATGGTTTCTGAGTTGAGAACATAACTGTGGCTTGACTGGTCAGTTCCGGCTTTGGTTCTCATGAGGTGGTTGTCATATGGCAGCAGTGGGAGGGGTCCTCCCAAAGGCTTCTTCACCTATGGGTCTGCTGCCTGAGGGCATCCTCTCAGCTGGAAAAGCTGGGGCTCCTCAGACATGGGTTTCTACTATTTATTATGTGATCTTTTTACCCTGTCTCCCCAGCATAGCCGTCAGGGGTCCAAGGTCAAGGGTCCCAACTGAGAGAACCAGGTGGTGGTCATGTCCCTTCTATGATAGCCTCAGATATTCCATAATCTCATGCCTGCCTCACTTTCAGGGTTGGAGTGGTCACAAGCCCCCAGCCATATGTGAGGGAAGGGAACCACCCTGGTGAGGGGCATCATTCACATGTAAATAGAGCAGGTGGGATGGGGGTTTTGGTGGTATCCACCTTTTGAAAATGCTATTTGCCACAAACTAAAACATAAAATAAGATCAGGAACTCAGAAAATTTGAATGATAAAAGCAAATAAGGTTAGGGTTGACATATATACACTACCATGTGTAAAACAGATAGTCAGTGGGTACCTGCTGGATTCCACAGGGAGCTTAGCTCGGTGCTCGGTGATGACCTAGAGGGGTGGGATGGGAAGTGGGTGGGAGGGAGGGAGGTTCAAGAGGGCTATATATTTACATATAGCTGATTAACCTCACTGTATAGCAGAAACAAACATAACATTATAAATCAATTATATTCCTTTTTTTTTTTAAGCAAATAAGAAGGAATAGAAAAGGCCTGCAAATACTTGTTAGCCTATGTCAGTTTGTTTTTTTTCCACCAGTGTGTGTGTGCATGCATGCCAAGTCAATTCAGTTGTATCCAACTCTGTGACCCTATGGACCACAGCCCACCAGGCTCCTCTGTCCATGGGATTCTCCAGGAAAGAATACTGGGATGCGTTGCCATGCCCTTCTCCAGGGGATCTTCCCAATCCAGGGATAGAACCTGGGTCTCCCACATTGTGGGCAGATTCTTTACCATCTGAGCCACCAGGGACTATAGCCCAAAGATGAATTCAGGCATGCCCAGGCCACTTGGCACCAACTGGGCTCTGAAACTGCCTTGCAGCCCCACCCTGGACAATATCATTTGCTGTGATCCAGTTCTCCACTACAACTAAACACGATATCTCACTGTCTTCTGTGCACAACCAGACCCTCAGTTGCTTCCTGGCTCCTCTGATCTAGACTGCTCATTCCTCCTTCATTCATTCTGGGCCCCTTCCTATCTTTAGAATTCAGGATCAGACAAGATTGGGATGTTCAGGTTTGTATGGCTGTTGACATCCATAATTCAAAAAGACATATACAATGTTCATTGCAGCCCTATTTGTAATAGCTAGGACATGGAAGTAACCTAAATGTCCATTGACAGAGGGGTGGATAAAGAAAATGTGGTACAAATAAACAGTAGGATATTACTCAGCCATAAAATAGAACAAAATAATGCCATTTGCAGCAAAATGGATGGACTTGGAGTTTGTCATCCTGAGTAAAGTAAGTCAGAGAAAGACAAATACCATAGGATATCTGTATATGTGGAACCTAAAAAAAGGGTACAAATAAACTTATTTACAAAGCAGAAATAGAGTTACAGATGTAGAAAACAAACTTTTGCTTACCAGGAAGAAGAGTGGGGGTATAAATTGGGAGACTGGGATTGACATCTACACATTACTATATACAAAATGTGATAACTAATAAAATCTTCTTGTATAGCACAGGGAACTCTGCTCAGCACTCTATAATGACTTATAGGGGGAAAGAATCTAAAAAAGAGTGGATATATGGATATGCATAGCTGATTTTATTTGCTGTACAGAGAAACTAATGCAATATTGTAAGTCAACTTAATTCCAATAAACATTATTCTAAAAAATAAAAAAAAAATCTCATGTTTCATAGGTAATAAGTTCATCTATTAAAAGAATGCACACAAAACAAAACAAACCAATGAAAAGATAATTCAGGGCCAAATTCTCCTCCAGTTGAGCTTTAAGCTTCTATGTAGTGGTGCAGTAGGATGCTCCCTTTAAGAATCACCACCATACAATGTCCAGATTACTCGACATGGTAACCAATCCTTTACTATTTATATATCTTTTTGAAAATATGAGTGGGTTTAAAAATATTATTCCCCTTTGTCTCCATTTGAATAGAATATCTGACATGTAAGAAAACTCCATTATTTTCATTTTGCAGATGGAGAGATAGATGCTAGGATGGCTAAGGAGTCTCCCCAGGCTTACAGAGCTGCAATTTGACAGAGAAGGCCCACAGCCTACCTTCTGCCTTGTGGTTCAGAGTTCAAAATTTTTGCTACTCAGGGGTCAAAATCAATGGACATTCCATAGGCCTGAACAAGCCTGGCCCATAGACATGTCTTGGTTGGTCAGTTCACAGGCCTGGGTTTTATTTTTAGGACTTTAAGTGGGGCACATACTTTACAGTTCTCTGCAGACTCCAATAATCTCTCCCATCAAGTCACTCACATAGCTCGTTACCTGCTTGGCTTCTGAAGGTGTTTGATTTTTTACCACCCTTCTCCACTAAGACTTTGCATGCTTCCTAAAGGGAAGACTTTTACCTAGTAATAACAGGTGACACTTGGAGACCTTCTGTGTGCTTTCAACTATTTGATACTCACAGTCCCCCAATTGTTATACCCATTTTATAGATGGGAAAACTGAGACACAGAGAGTTTAAGTAATTTGCCCACATTCTCAGTTCAGTTCAGTCACTCAGTTGTGTCTGACTCTTTGTGACCCCATGAATCACAGCACGCAAGGCCTCCTTGTCCATCACCAACTCCCAGAGTTCACTCAAACTCATGTCGATCGAGTCAGTGATGCCATCCAGCCATCTCATCCTCTGTTGTCCTCTCCTCCTCCCACCCTCAATCTTTCCCATTATAAGGGTCTTTTCAAATGAGTCAGCCCTTTGCATCAGGTGGTCAAAATACTGGAGTTTCAGCTTCAACATCAGTCCCTCCAATGAACACCCAGGACCAATCTCTTTTAGGATGGACTGGTTGGATCTCCTTGCAGTCCAAGGGACTCTCGAGAGTCATCTCCAACACCACAGTTCAAAAGCATCAATTCTTTGGTGCTCAGCCTTCTTCACAGACCAACTCTTACATCTGGGGTCTTACATGACCACAGGAAAAACCATAGCCTTGACTAGATGGACCTTAGTCAGCAAAGTAATGTCTCTGCTTTTGAATATGCTATCTAGGTTGGTCATAACTTTTCTTCCAAGGAGTAAGCGTCTTTTAATTTCATGGTAGTTGACTCATTGGAAAAGACTCTGATGCTGGGAGGGATTGGGGGCAGGAGGAGAAGGGGACGACCGAGGATGAGATGGCTGGATGGCATCACGGACTCGATGGACGTGAGTCTGAGTGAACTCCGGGAGATGGTGATGGACAGGGAGGCCTGGCGTGCTGTGATTCATGGGGTCGCAAAGAGTCGAACACGACTGAGCAACTGAACTGAACTGAATTGAATCAACAATTTTAAAAAAATGTTTTATGTGGACCATTTTTAAAGTCTTTATTGAATTTGTTACTATATTGCTTTGGGTTTTTGGCCCTGAGGCATGTGGGATGTTAGCTCCCTGACCAGGGATCAAACTTGTACCACTTGCACTGGAACACAAAGTCTTAACCACTGGACCACCAGCAAAGTCCCAACATTTTTTTAAAGTAAAAGTTATTATATTTTCAGATTTGTAAAATCTATCTGTAGGTCAATATTTGAAAGAATCAGGTGATAGGGCATTAATGTCTTAATGTGGCTTATCTGCTAAGTGAGATAATGTCCATGTCTCATGCAAGGTAAATTTCACTACCTCAAACATGCCTACCATCTGGGTTTAATTTTTCAGGCTAAATATAAAATTCTAAGCATTTTAGCTAAATCACCATCTAAATCTTTATTTTAGTCTCAAAATACTTTTATGGCTAGTGTAAAGATGAATGGAATTTGAAAGTGGCCATTAAGATTACTACTGCATGATGGAAACTAAAATCTACTATATAAATCTAAATCCCTCCAATAAATTTAAAAAAAGATTTACTGCTCAAAAATAAAAATATAAATCACTCTCATTTTCTAAATCATTGCTGTTGATGATGATCCCAGCGTGGTGAGAGATCACTATATTATTCTGGATATAGTATGACATCTAAATTTTCCAAGTAGTCTCAACTTCCCAGGGAATTTACTACTTCATGTTCTTGCCAAGATAGAAGGTATATTTCTGCATGATTCCTGTAGCTGAACATTATTGATGCTCTAAATGCGTGGGACATTTAATATGTGTGGCTAGTCCAGCAGGATGTTATTGACATGAATTATGATTTTTACACCAAACCATTCAAGAGACCCAATTAGAAAATTGATCACTTTTGAACAACCTGTCTCCTTAATCCCACTGATTGACAGAACAGTTTTGGCAGCAGGAGCAATTCACAATAGGGTCAGATAGTGATAAGCCTGGAAGACCAAACTAAAGTGTCTAAACCCTTACAGAGAACAGAGGGCCATCCAAAAGTTTTCTTTTTTATTTTGGAACAAAGCGAATGACCTGATCAAAGAAGTGTTTGGGGAAGGTTAACTCAGCAGCAGTGTGTAGAACATTCTCCATCATGTGATGACAAGAAAATGGGTGTGTGGACAGAAAACAGGGCATTCACTCACGTCAGGCTCTGAGACAAACCAAGTTCAGCAGCCATCGATCCACCAACTTTCGGGCCCATTATCCTGGATGCTTGGATCACTTTCAAGTCATAGCTTTAAAACTCTGGATCAGAAGGACTGTACAGACTGTATTTGAAGGTTTGGGGGAAAAGAAAGGAGGAAGGGAAGCCGAGAAACCATGATGCAGTGAGAGGACCACCTCGTGTGTCATAGCAATTGACAGAGAGGACCAGAGAGCCACAGTAAGTCTGACTCCATGGAGGCGCTTGTCATGGGGCCTGGGATTATTTCTGACTTCCTGTTAGTTCCCTGAGCTGCTTTATTCCTTTCCAGATTATTTTTTTCTCGTGCCTTCTACAGCAGATGTTGAGCCATCCGGACAGTTTGGATGCTTTATACACTGATACAGTCTAATGAAGTCTTCCCTGGCGGCTCAGATGGTAAAGAATCCACCTGCAATATAGGAGACCCAGTTTAATCCCCGAGTCAGGAAGATCCCCTGGAAAATGGCATGGGAACCCACTCCAGTATTCTTACCTGGAGAGAGCAGCCTGGGAGATTACACTCCACAGGTTTGCAGAGTCAGACACGTCTGAGTGACTAATACACACACACACACACACAAGCACACAGTCTAAGGAAGTTTCTACTCTATGCAGTGCTGAATGGGTAGGCAAGCATTTCTCAAATAATGTATTATCTGTATCTTAAGATATGAGAGTAGCTATCTACTAATGCCAATGAAAATAGCTGACAAATCACTCTTATTCAAAATATTTTTCTAGCCAATTTGAATGATATAATGTCTTATTATTGTATTGTTTCAAGAAATCCATCAAAATTGGGAACTGCTCTCACATGACAAGTTCCTGATTTGGGTGCTTATATTCTGGCATGGAGCCAATTTTGTTTTAAATCAGGAATGAAGATACTCTTGTCATCGAGGCAGCCTAGCTGTAATTTCTACTGTGCCCCAGTTCTGCACAGCCTGTCCAGAGGCGTGAATCAATCAGCCAGAAAATAAACAGGATGGGCAGCTGAGAGACTTCTGAGCTAATGCACATCTTAGAAGGAAATGAGTCTCACTCACTTCATGTTTTTTTTTTCTTTGAACTTCCTCTTATTTATTCATTCAGCAAATAGCTATTTAGAATCTATGCTATGCCCACATTGCAGTAAATGTTTGGGATGCACAGGCAAAATAAAGATTGCAAGAGAAAAAAAAAAAAAGACTGTAAGGTGCCTTTCTCGTGGGGCTTTCTGTATAGAGAGAAAAGCAGATATAGATATAACCAACTGGATATAGAATTAGAAATTATAATCAGTACTATAAAGGAAAAGAAACAGGATGGACAGGAGAGAGACATCATGGTACACCTACTAGAGATAAATTGATCAGGGGAAAATATCTCTGAAGAAGTGATGTTACACCACAAAGATTAACAGGCACTAGTCATGTAAAGAGGTTTGCAGAAAAGAGCATCTCCAGCATAGGACACAGGTGGTGCAAAGGCCCTGGAGAGGGGAGAGACACTGGTAAGTGCAATGAAACAAGTGACAGAGCCCTTTTTTCACTTTCTACTTCTCCTTTTCTTCTTCTTTCATTATTTCTATTTTTCTTGTATTACCTCACTTTTATCTTTTTTTTTTTTTTTTGTTACTACTATTTCTCCATATATCATCCCGTATATACAAACACGGTTTCAGATAATTGGGGGCAGAATCTCAATGTATATTTACTACTTACAAATTACTCAACACTTCTGGAAGGTCACCTGTGTGATCTGTGACTTTAAGTATCACTGCAGTAAAGTCCCCTAATTTTACCAGTTCCAGAACCTTAGAGGAAAAGCCATAAACCCATAGACAGGAATCTACTGACATAACTGGTGAACAGAGGGCCTTGATAGAAGCCACACTGCAAAGAAAAGTGGAGCTTCTGAAAGAAAACTAGCAAAAGAGAAGAGGGATGAACTGGTCCTCTGAATGTAGAACCTGAATGCTAGGAGGAAATTGTGGTTTAGTGTAAAGTATAAGACGGAATGAGAACTTGCTCTAAATCAGGTATCTGTGGTCGTGGGAGGACAGGGCTGGCTTTAGAGACTGCGAGTTATTTTATCAATAAGTATCAATCGTCTCCTTCTGCCCTAGTGAAACCTCAGTTTTGCTTGGAGTGGTAATGCACCCAGCTAAAAGGCTAAATATCTCAGCCTCTTTAGCAATTAGGTGTGATCATGTGACTAAATTCTGGCCACATGATAGTATTGTATGGACCTACCAGAAAAACTCCTTAAAGAGAGCTGACTCAGCCAGGAGTACTGCCTCTTTGACTCCTTCCCTCATTTTTCTTCCTCTGGCTAGAAAGTGGTCATGATAACTGGAGCTCCAGCAGCTCTATTAGGTCATGAGGTAACCTTATAATGAAACCCATGTATTAAGAGAAGAGCAGGAAGAATCAGCTTTAAGGCCTGATGATAACAGAACTCCTATTACTAACCCTGAACTACTCACCTGGACATTTATGTTATATGAACAAGAAATACACTTCAGTGTTATGAAAGTAGTGTTTTGTCTTGTGATTTCTTCTGTTTTAGGCATAAAGGATAATTTCTAAAAATACACAACCAAATCTAATCTTAATTCAGGGTTGCATGTTTGATTCAGTGATCTATTATGGACAACCATAATTTATTATTTCCCATGATTCGGTGGGTCAGGAATTAGGTAGAGCAGGACACACCTGGGCCTTTTCCTGGTTCCATGTGATGCTGGCAAGAGACTCAGGCAGTTGTGTTCATCACTGAGTAAGTCTGGGATATCCAAGATAGCCACTCAGTCTCCAGGATCTCTTTCCATGTGGCCTCTAGGCATTCAGGAGTTTGGCTTGAACTTCTAGAATGCCAGCACAGTCTTAAGTAGAAGGAAGAGAGAGATGATAGGGCTCTTATACTTGTTCTGAAAAGTCCCAATATAGGGCTTCCCTGGTGACTCAGTGGTAAAGAATCCTCTTGACAATACAGGAGATACAGTTTTGATCCCTGGTCTGGGAAGATGCCAGATGCCGTGGAGCAACTAAGCCCCTGGGCCACTACTACTGAGCCTGTGCTCTAGAGCCAGGGAGCCACAATTATTGAAGCCTGTGTGCCCTAGAGCCCGTGCTCTGCAATAAGAGAAGCCACTGCAGTGAAAAGCTTGTGCACCCATGCACCACAACTAGAGAGTAGCCCCGGCTCTCTACACCAAGAGAAAAACCTGCACGGCAATAAAGACCCAGTACAGCCAGACAGAACGTGGTCCACTGGAGAAGGGAATGGCAAGCCACTTCAGTATTCTTGCCTTGAGAACCCCATGAACAGTATGAACAGGCAAAATGATAGGATACTGAAAGAGGAACTCCCCAGGTCATTAGGTGCCCAATATGCTACTGGAGATCAGTGGAGAAATAAGTCCAGAAAGAATGAAGGGATGGAGCCAAAGCGAAAACAATACCCAGTTGTGCATGTGACTGGTGACAGAAGCAAGATCCGATGCTGTAAAGAGCAATACTGCATAGGAACCTGGAATGTCAGGTCCATGAATCAAGGCAAATTGGAAGTGGTCAAACAAGATATGACAAGGGTGAACATCGACATTCTAGGAATCAGTGAACTAAAATGGACTGGAATGGGTGAATTTAACTCAGATGACCATTATATCTACTACTGTGGGCAGGAATCCCTCAGAAGAAATGGAGTAGCCATCATGGTCAACAAAAGAGTCCGAAATGCAGTACTTGGATGCAATCTCAAACATGACAGAATGATCTCTGTTCGTCTCCAAGGCAAACCATTCAATATCACAGCTATCCAAGTCTATGCCCCAACCAGTAATGCTGAAGAAGCTGAAGTTGAATGGTTTTATGAAGACCTACAAGACCTTGTAGAACTAACACCCAAAAAAGATGTCCTTTTNTACTTTGGCCACCTCATGTGAAGAGTTGACTCATTGGAAAAGACTCTGATGCTGGGGGGGATTGAGGGCAGGAGGAGAAGGGGGCGACCGAGGATGAGATGGCTGGATGGCATCACGGACTCGATGGATGTGAGTCTGAGTGAACTCCGAGAGATGGTGATGAACAGGGAGACCTGGCGTGCTGCGATTCATGGGGTCGCAAAGAGTCGGACACGACTGAGCGACTGAACTTACAGCCAAAAATAAATAAATAGAAATAATTTTTACAAAGTCTCAGAATATCAATTATGGCACATTCTATGATCCCAACCAGTTGCCCAACTCATACTCAAGCAGAGGGAAATCAAGTCACCAGTTTATGTGAGAAGAAGCATGCATAAATTAGAATGGCAATAGTTGGCTGCCATATTCAAGGACCACTTTTCTAGTTAAAATAAAATAATGAGGTTTCTCCAGTCATTTGAGCCCCTCTGCTACAAAACTGCCCACTGAGAATTAGGTGGAGAAACTGAAAACATATCCTGAGGATACTATAAGGCTGGTGACGCGGGATATGGCAGAGCAGTTCTAGGGGAGATGAAAGGCAGGTCACCACACCAGCAGGGTGGCCCAGGCTGCTGCAAGCGATATCAATATGGATCAAGGTATGGCAGAAGATACTGAGAGCAAGAGCTAGAGCAGATCTATTTCAGAGTCACAGGGACTGGTTCAAATTATATATGAGAACTTCTTCTCCCTCTCCTCTAATCTCCTTACCTCCCTTTCCTACCCTGCAGCATAGACCCCTGAAAAAACTAGTCAAGGCTATGGTTTTTCCTGTAGTCATGTATGGATATGAGAGTTGGACTATAAAGAAAGCTGAGCACCGAAGAATTGATGCTTTTGAACTATGGTGTTGGAGAAGACTCTTGAGAGTCCCTTGGACTGCAAGGAGATCCAACCAGTCAATCTTAAAGGAAATCAGTCCTGAATATTCCATTGGAAGGACTGATGTTGAAGTGGAAACTCCAATACTTTGGTCACCTGATGCGAAGAGCTGACTCATTTGAAAAGACCCTGATGCTGGGAAAGATTGAAGGCGGGAGGAGAAGGGGATGACAGAGGATGAGATGGTTGGATGGCACCACTGACTCAATGGAGATGAATCTGAGTAAACTCCAGGAGTTGGTGATGGACAGGGAGGCCTGGCATGCTGCAGTTCATGAGGTTGCAAAAAGTCAAACATGACTGAGTGAGTGAACTGAACTGATAAGTTCATTTATATATATTTTCTCCTATATATACATACACACAGGAAAAAATCTGAAAAGGTATATACAAAATTTTAATAGTTACTAGGTTATAAAATTATGAGGCAAGCTATTCTTTTCTTGATCTTATGTATTTTTTTACTTTTCTAAAATAACATGTATTATTTGCCTAACTTTAAGTGTATTTTTAGTAAAGATATGAAATTATTTTGTATTTCCCTGAGGAAAAAAATGAAGTGACTTCTCACTTATAAGTGGCCTTTAACTGACCATTTTTACACCAAGCTGGCCATAATCGTTGCTAGGAAAAGTCCCAACACTTGCCTTAGATTGGCTCAATAATAATAGTTACACTCAGCACAAGGATTCACAATCTCGTGGTATACATCTTAGGTGTTTCAATGCCAAAGATTAAAGAAATTTCAAAGGAACCACCAGAAGGTTGAATTATTGAAATGCTAATGAAGACATGCCCTCAGAGAAAATTGCAGGGAGTCTTCACAGTTTTTAAGGCTTCACGTGAAAGACCTTTGCAGAATAAACATGGTATTCAGTTTCTGTTTCTCCAAAGGAGTGTTGGAATTTGAAGTGGTGCTCCCAGAGAGCATTTAAAGCACTAGCTAGATCACTAATTAGGATAATATCCATTTGAAAATCCACCTGATCCAGGTGTCCAAAATGAAAAGCTTTCTTTAATTTCAAAACAAATAAATTTGCACCATTAGTCTATACATGAATAAAATGCAAAATGTTTAATGAAATGTTGAACGGCCTGAATAGGTGGAGTAACTTACTGCTAGGAAGTGTTGCACTTTATTTACCTAAAAAATGGCATTTCTACAAATTTCAAATGACAGCACTTTTTAAAATGGCACCTTGCAATGAAGTAAAATTTTGCATGTTACTATACATCTCTAAATGTCCTTGTGATACAGAAAATTATATGTTTCCTTCTTGAAAAAAAAAAAAAGTAGAGAATAACCAGACATTAATAACCTATATGACTGTAAAGTTATCTTTAAAAATATTTTGAATATGATATATATGAATATGAATGTGTGTAAGATAGATGAGAGACTAAAATGAATAGATAAATAGGTAAATACCAAGACAGATAAATAGATAATCAGTTCAGTTCAGTCGCTCAGTCGTGTCCGACTATTTGTGACCCCACGAATCTCAACACGTCAGACCTCCCTGTCTATCATCAACTCCAGGAGTTTAATCAACTCATGTCCATAAAGTTAGTGATGCCATTCAGCCATCTCATCCTCTGTCGTCCCCTTCTCCTCCTGACCCCAATCCCTCCCAACATCAGAGTCTTTTCCAGTGAGTCAACTCTTCGCATCAGGTGGCCAAAGTACTGGAATTTCAGCTTCAGCATCACCTTCCAGTAAACAACCAGGACTGATCTCCTTCGGAATGGACTGGTTGGATCTCCTTGCAGTTCAAGGGACTCTCAAGAGTCTTCTCCAACACCACAGTTCAAAAGCATCAATTCTTTGGCGCTTAGCTTTCTCCACAGTCCAACTCTCACATCCATAT
>SJYT01052416.1:219867-243810 GCA_006410635.1 Cephalophus harveyi | reverse complement strand
AAAAATAAAGTCTGACACTGTTTCCACTGTTCCCCATCTATTTCCCATGAAGTGATGGGATCAGATGCCATGATCTTCGTTTTCTGAATGTTGAGCTTTAAGCCAACTTTTTCACTCTCCACTTTCACAATTCCACTCCTTTCTTCTAGGTGGCGTTGCAGAGAAGGACAGAGCCGAGCGCGCCCCACCAGAGCAGGAGCGACTTCTCCAGTAGGGGGCGTAGTCCGTAGGGGGCCAGGTCTCTGAGAGCCGTACGCAACGTCAGGGGCGGGAACGACCCTCGCCCCGCCCCTGCCGTCAGCGGTGCCCTGTGATTGGAGAAAGGAGCCGTCACTTGGTAGGGCCGTTGGGGTAGGAGGAAGAGGGTCCCGGCCGAAGGTGACGCGGTGGCTGTGGAGGTGTGGGGAGCGGAGCGGGCCGTACGCGAGCTGCGCTGCGGCAGCATCTCGGGCGCTCTCCCTCAGCGGCCGCTCGGGCGCTCTCCCTCAGCGGCCCCTTAGGCGCTCTCCCTCAGCCCTCTGCGGTGAATGGCGGCGGGATGGAACGCGAGGGGAGCGGCGGCAGCGGGGCGTCGGCCGGGCTCCTGCAGCAGATCCTCAGCCTGAAGCTGGTGCCGCGGGTGGGCAACGGGACGCTGTGCCCCAACTCCACCTCGCTCTGCTCCTTCCCAGGTACCGGCCGCCCCGCGGCCCCGCTGCGGGGCTGGTTTCCTGGTGGGAAGGGGTCGGCTCTCCGTCGGCCGAGAGCTGGGGGCGGCAGCCCTTCCGCCTCCCCCCGCCGCTTCGCCGCGGGCCCCTCGGGCGGGCCACCCCGATCCCGCGGTGGGCCCCGTCGGTGAGGGGAACTCGGCCCCCGCCCGAGCTCGTCCTGCTCTCTGGAGTTCCCAAACGCCCCGGCTTCAGGCGGGAACTCGGCAGCGCCCTGGTGGCGGCCGCCCCTCCTCGTCTGGGGCTCGGGAGGCGGTCCTCGCCTCCTCTTGGCGGGCGGGGGCACTGGGTAACCCCAGCCCCTTTCGTCCGCCCGGCCTCTGGGCTTTCGCGCCTCGGACGGTGCGTCGTCCCGGCCGGTCTGAGTGCCATCGGTCAGCACTCAGGCACCCGCTGTGCGTAGGGTAGGTAGCCCAGCCTCTGCACCAGGAGGCTGTCTGCCGATCGCTGCCACCCACGTCCAGATCCACCCCCTCCGCCAGCCTCTCTTTCTAGGAATCCCTTTCTGGAGACCTGTTGCTGCGTCTCCCACTCCTGTGTTCGAGAACGTCGACACGGCGCCTTTCTGATTCTTACGCCACTTATCTCGGCTGGGCTTGAGAGCAGAGATTTTCAAACTTAGAAATCGAGATAGAAAGCTATCGGGCTCGGAAAACTGAGAAGAGGAAAAAATACTTGGGAAGGCTGAAAATAAAGCCTTGGAGGGAAGAGTAGTGTTGTGTGTTGGCCCTTTTAAAGTCAAGAAGACTGAGATCAGGGGTGTTTGAAGGGTGAGGTTGGGCCCTCCAGCAAAGCTGACAGATACTTTCACTCAGTAAACAGTGCAAGAACCGGCCTGAGACCTGCAAAGGAAGGAAGGCTGGATTACTGCCTACAGTTAAAACTGGTAAACAAGGCACCTGTGATTTCTCATCCTCAGGGCAGCAACCGCCAGGCGCCTTTCAGCGGACACCAGGGACTTGCTGTGTATTACCTTTCTAGTATTTTCCCCAACAGGTCTTTGAAGTAGTTAATAAGATAAAAAACACGTTGAGACAGATGCAGGTGTTAGCTTGAAATCATGCCTATGATGATAATCTGGCAAAAGGTATCAAAAGATACTAAGATCACATTTGACAATGACAACAGAAATATATGGCATTCTGGAGACCATGTGCAAAAAATGAAATGTCCATGCAGTCTGAAGGCTCTACTGGACCGGATTGGTCTATAACTTTTCTCGGAACTCTTTATTTGGAAAAAATTTAAACCTACTGAAATATTGAAATGATAGTGTAACAGATACCTTTTAGTGTAAAGATATACCCTTTACTTAGGTTCATTATTAATATTTCGATTCTTTTGCTTTCTGTCTAAATATATATATGCATGTGCCTAATATGTTTACTTTCTGCACAAAAGAGAAAGGAGGTTATACAAATAATGGCACTTGACAGCTAATGCTTTATAGCATGTATCATTTAAAATGAGGATATTTTCTGCCATAGCCTAGAAAAACATATTGCACTGGAATGTGTTAACACATTTAACATCGGTAGAATATTATCTAATATATAGGCCTTATTGAAAGATACTCAATTATTTGAATAATGCCATTTATACCTTTCTTTAAAAATTCCAGGATATAATCAAGGGTTACACATTGGATATAGTTGTCTTTTTAGTCTTGTTGAATCCAGAATAGTTCCTCCATCTTTGTTTCAGTTTCTTGAGACTGACATTTTTGAAAACCAGGCTAACTGTTCCATAGACTGTCCCACAGTCTTAAGTTATCTGATTATTTCTTCATGATTAGATTCAGATTAAACATTTTTGATCAGGATGCTACCTACATAGGTGATGTACACTTCCCAGAGCACCACATTAGGAGACATTTAATGTCATTTGTCCCTTTATTGATAACACAAAGTTTAATCATTTGGTGAAGATGGTGTTTATCAGATCTCTCCACCATAAGGTTACTGTAATCAATAAGTCATATGTGAGGTGATATTTTGAAACTGATCATTTTGTTCAGTCTCTCTGGCTTTTAGTTGCCTCTTCTTTTAAAAAGATTGAGGTAAGTGGATTTGGGAGGATAGTTTTACTGTGTTATAGTAGAGAATCTGTAGCTAAGCATATTGTTTTCCCTTCAGGAATTGTTCTGAAATATTCAACTGCAGTCTGTACTTGAGTTTATGGGTACTTCAGTGGGTATATAACTTGGGGGTAATGATCACCATGGATCATTCACTCAAGATGTATTTACTGATCAAGTGCAGACTCTGGGCTGGAGTTATAAACATGCATGAGATACAGCCCTTGGACACAAGCTGATTGGAATGTGATGAGTAAACACATGGGGTGAATATGTAACCTCCCTGTTGTGTCTCTTCTTTAGCTGGAATGATGGATTCAATAGGTACATGAGGCACCAAAACCTGCTGACAGTGAATCTAATTCATTGTCCTGCTTCTGGAATTGTTTCTATTTTGGTCCCACAGAAAAGGTTACTTGCATTTTATGCCAACTCAATATGGCAAAGTCATTGCTCTGTAATATTCTGTGGTTTATCACTGTCAGGAAGCTTTGAATTGATTTTTTTTAAACCTGCATTTGCAATTTAGACCTTTAGGTTTCTGCCTAACCCTTCTTATTCCAAGTAGTTCAAATTTCTTTGGTGGTCATTTTTAACAAATTTGAATGCTGAGAAAGGCAAATTATTCTCCCCCCTTGTATCAGGAATAAAATTCACTTTCTAAAGGGATGAATCTCATTAATACTTTCAGTATCAAAGTATATCTTCCCCCCTCTCTCTTTTGTTTTTGGTTACGCCACATGGCTTGTGGGAATTTAGTTCTTGGACTCAGGGATCGAACCTGGACCCTCAGTAGTGAGAGCATTGAGTCCTAGCTGCTGGAGCCCAAGGGATTCCCCAGAGTGTACCTTCTGATAAACTAAAACCCACTAATGTTTTAGCTGTGCCATTGCTGGGATCAAGAATACGTCACACTTGGATCAGTCATTTACTCATTCGGTCTGCAAATTTACTCAGTGTCTATTGTGTTTCTCTTGTTTTCTAGGCACCAAATAAAGGTGTGTTAGTGAACAAAACAAAAGAACTTTCATTCTAAAGGGGAAAGAGAAAACTTAAAAGTACGGAGAGGAGGGGCTTCCCTGGCAGCCCAGCACTTCCAGTGCAGGGGGCTCGGGCTCAGTCCCTGGTGAGGGACTGAGATCACACATGCCTTGAGATACAGCAAAATGAATAAAATATGAAACGGAGCAGACGGTGTGAGTGCAAGACTGGGCAGGGGGATAGTAAGTGGCAGGTCTTGTGTGTTGAGCAGAATGCTTGTCTTACATAAGGTCACGAGGAAGCCCTCTAAGATGATGCCATCGGAGGTGAAATCTGAAAGGGGATGAGGAACAGCCACGCAGCTGTCCGGAGACGGGCATTCTGGGCGAGGGGCAGCAGGTGCAGAGGCCCTGGGACAGGAGCTCGCTGCAGCAACGTGACGGAGGCCGGTGCAGTAGGAGGGGCGGCGTGGGCAAGGGGGGAGGGGGTGAGGTCAGATCCCCTAAAGTCGTGTTCGAGGGGTTTTGAGCAGAGGAAGGATGCTCTGATTCACTTTTTTTTTTTTCATGTATACAATTTAATGATTTTTTGCCGAGTTTGCAATCATCACAAAAAACAACTTGAGAATGTGGTCATCACTCCAACAAGAAACCTTGTCCCCATTATCACTGACTTTCTGGTTTTGTGTGGAGAATAGATGAAAGGCCAGATCAGGGCAGATAAGAGGTAGTCGGGGCTAGGGCCAAGAGACCATTAAGATTGAGGCAGGCCAGAAGGGCCCATTCAGGAACCAGGGATAAGTGGGCAGTTAGGCAGTGGCCTTGGGAGAGAGGTGGCAGGCTACCGTTGATAGTCCCGGTGGGCCGATCCTCCTTGTTAGGAGAGGAGGGATACCTCGAAAAAGCTCAGGTTCTCTTTACTCTCACACTGCCACTGCTCTCACAGCACGTCTGGCGCCAGATGTCGTTTTTCTACACACCAAGCAGTGTCCTGCAGCTCAGTTCCGTTCTGACACTGTCTGGTTGGAGCTGGCTTCCAGTCCCACAGGTTAAAGGCCCAGATGCACACACAAGACTGCCCCAATCCCCCACTTCAGATGCCAGTCAAAGTCTAGGTTTTCGCATGTGCTTCTGACCAGCTAAGGTTTCCATGTCGTCCTTCTTGTTCAAGTAAAAATGCTAGAGCAGCTTACAAAATTCAGGAAAACAGTTTACTTACTAGGTGACTGGTATGTTCCCGAAGATGTTAAAGAATGGAAATGAACACCACATAAAGAGATAGGCAGAGTGAAGTCTAGAAGGGTCTCTGAGCACAGGAGCTTCTGTTCCTGTGGAGCTGGTGTGGGTCACCCTCACCCTCCCAGCACATAGGTGTCTTCACCAGCCCAGAAACTCTCTGCCCTCCGTACTTTTGAAATATCTATGGAGGCTTCATCACTTAGGCATGACCGATTATTAACTTGCTTCTAGCCCCCTCCTCTCTGCTGAGAATGGAGAGTGGGGCTGAAGGTTCCAAGCTTACAATCATGGCCTGGCCTTTCTGGTGACCAGTGCCCATCAAGGAGCCCACCAAGAGTTGCCTTATGAGAACAAAAGGCACTCCTGGAAATCCCAAGGAATTTAGGAGCTCTTCCTCAGGAACTAGGGTCATAGATTAAGTCTTAGAAAAAAAGATTTTCCTAGCACCATTATCTTAAAGGGTTTTAGGCATCAGGAGTAGAGACCAGATATATTTGTATTAGTATTTCACAAGGAAACAGATGGATCCCCTGGCAGGTAGGTGGGGGTGGGTAAGAGAAGGGTCTCACAGTGGGCAGTGTGGACAGAAGCAGGCCGATGGGCACTTAGCATCTAGGCAGGCCAGCATGGGGTTGTAGGACTGGGGTGGTCAACTTGGAACCCCGGCTACAGAGGCACAGTTGTTTGACCTGGAACGTAAGGCAGAGCGGGGCAAGCTGAAAGGATGGCTGGGTGCCAGGCCTAACTCTGCCCACTTGTTCTGTGCTCCTGTTTCTGTTGATTGGGGCCAGTTTGGTCTTGAGCCCTTGCTTGGAAGTGAGGGCACTTGACTGTGGCAGCTCCAGGGCCAGGGAGCACAGAATTTTCCCCCAAGAGGTCTGCTGTGTGACATTTCCGTTTAACTCAAACTGAAGAATATGCTTAAAGATACAGACACCCTCTGGGCAGGGATCTTTGTCTTTTTAAAATTTCTATTCTTGCTCATTGATGTGCCTGACATATGGAATGGGCTCTGTAAGTATTTGCTGAATGAATGAACTCTCAGTACTGGTATTAGCTTGCTGTGGCTACTGAAACAACTCACCACAAATTTAGTGGCTTAAAACAACACAGATTTATTAGTCTTGGAGGTCAGAAGTCCAAATGAGTCAGCAGAGCCATCTTCCTTCCGGAGGCTCTAAGGAGAATTTGTTTTCGTGTCTTTTCCAGCTGATAGAGGTCACTGCATCCTTTGGCTTCTGGCACCTTCCTCCATATTTAAAGCCAGCAGCACAACATCTTCAGATCTCTTTGACTCTGACTCTCTTCCAGGGACCCTTGATTACAGTAGGCCCACCTATAAAATCCAAGATACCCCCCCCCACCGCCCATTGCAAGATGTCTAATCTCATCACACCTGCACGCTCCCTTTTGTTATGTCAGGTCACATTTTCATAGGCTTTGGGGTTGAGGATGTGGGCATCTTTGGAGCCTCTTCTGCCACCAGTGCTTAGTCTGGTTTCCCCTTATAACATTTATTTCAGGTTAATAACCTGACTTGTTCTTTACCTTGGGGAAATGGTGTGACTTTAGCTGGCACAGTAAACAAAGTTGAAGATAATGCACTTTATGTGAAACAGTGAACAAGGAAATACTGTAAAATAGATAGACAAAGATGTTTTATAGAGCCAGGGAAATTATGATCAATAAATAGCTGTTAAATAGATGGCAGATTAAGGTGCAGTATTAACGGTATATCACTTAGCTTTTTAAAAGTGTTTTATTGATTGAGGTTTGCCTTAGCTATTAGTGTTCTGTATTACCTTCATCCTCTGAAAGTGTTTTATAAATTGTACTGTTCATCTAATATGATAAAGCCTTTCTTTCCTACTTAGAGTGACTTAAGTGACGCTATATAAAATATGGAGGCAGTGGGGCAGCGAATGGATGTGACTTAGGGCTGTATGTAGGAGGGTGCACACTGCTTCTCCCCCTCAGAGACTCATGGAGGAGCCGACTTGCTGCACCAGATCCTGTTTGCACACATGCCTTTCAGCTTTTAGAAAAGTCGAGTTGCTAGCCCAGCAAATCTCCTTGCTCCAGGGAGGTGGGAACAGGGGAGCGTTGGTGTCTGCCAGGGCTGCTGGAACAAAGCACCATGGACCGAGTGACTTAACCAACAGAGGCGGAGATTGGAAGTGCAAGATGAGGGTGCCGGTGCAGTCGGGCTGAGGGCCCTCTTGGGCCATCTTCTTGATACGTCCTCACTGGATGGGGAGAGAAAGAGTAGGAGAGGCACAGAGAGAGATCTCTCTTCCTCTTGTAAATCCATGGTCCTGTCGGATTACGGCTTCTGCACATGGATTCATCCCCATGGCAGTTGGGTAGCATACCCGAGTGTCCAGACACACTTTTATTGAAGTTACCTCCTCTTGGGCCATCTTCTTGATACGTCCTCACTCGATGGGGAGAGAAAGAGTAGGAGAGGCACAGAGAGAGATCTCTCTTCCTATTGTAAATCCACGGTCCTGTCGGATTAGGGCTTCCGCACATGGATTCATCCCCATGGCAGTTGGGTAGCATACCCGAGTGTCCAGACACACTTTTATTGAAGTTACCAACTTCCTCTGTCTCCGGAAGAGTAAGGCTTCCCCCCAGTTCACCGCCCGCGTGGCTCACCGCAGCCAGTGAGGAGCCGCGCTCTAGCAGGCCCTTGAGTCGCTGTGGCGAGCAGTGCTTGTCTCTAAAACCTGAGGGGCTCCAGCGGAAGCCCCGTGACGGCAAGGCTGTCAGCTGGGCGGCAGAGTCCCTGAGCTCCTGGAGGCAGGTTTGTGTCCCATTTGTCCACCCCCGGGCACTGCCATTCCTGCGTCCTCACAGAGCTTTGTGCACACCGGGGGTGTAATGGCAGCCAGAGTCTCTTAGGTGACTTGGGGAGGAGCTGCTGAGGACTCGGGGATTAAAGATGGGATTGCTGCTTAGCAGGGAGCTGCCTGGCGCTGTTTCCTGGGTTGGGGATGAGCGGNGCTTTGTGCACACCGGGGGTGTAATGGCAGCCAGAGTCTCTTAGGTGACTTGGGGAGGAGCTGCTGAGGACTCGGGGATTAAAGATGGGATTGCTGCTTAGCAGGGAGCTGCCTGGCGCTGTTTCCTGGGTTGGGGATGAGCGGGCAGTGGATGGTGTCCAAGGAGGCCCTAGTGGGAGATGCCAGCTTGCAGCAGGGCCCGGGCTGGAGGGGCAGGTGGGGAGGGTGGCACCTCTCGGGGAGCGGTGTGCGCACCAGCCTCTGCAGCCTCTGGAGCTGCCGCTGAGGAGAGAGGTCAGGCATTTGCGCATGGCGCCCTGTCGGTGGTGCTCACACTTGTCCTTGTGAAAGGGAAATCACGTAAGTGAATTTCCAAATCTGGGTGAACTTTTTCTTCGGTGTTTGGGAGTAGGGGTAGCTTGTCACGAGTCAGCCAACCTTTTCTGTAAAGGGCCGGATTATACATATTTTAGGCTTTGTGGGCCCTATGGTCTCTGTCCCTGCTCCAGCCCTGCTCTTGGAGCTTGAAAGCACATAGACAAGACTTAAATGAACGGGCATGGCTGTGTTCCGCTAAGACTTTCCACACAAAAACAGGGGGTGGCCGCAGTTTAGTGATCCCTCCAAAACCGTCAATGTTTGGATATTTGACTGATGAACCGCCACTGCAATGGAATCATTTTAAAATTGAAATAACCGAGTATAATGACCGCGCCTTTGTAATGACTGCCCTGGGGAAGCTGGTGACGTCGACCTTTCTTTGCTTTCCCCTGCAGAGATGTGGTATGGTGTGTTCCTGTGGGCACTGGTGTCTTCTCTCTTCTTTCACGTCCCCGCCGGATTACTGGCCCTCTTCACCCTCAGACATCACAAATATGGTAGGTTCATGTCTGTAAGCATCCTGTTGATGGGCATCGTGGGACCAATTACTGCTGGAATCTTGACAAGTATGTTAGACGTTTAAAATACAGTCGAAACATTTCATACGAATAGTCAGTTAACTTTAGGAGCCGTTTTAGAAACGTGTCTGAGTGGGATAAAGAAGTAAGCGCGCTCTTTGTGCGCAGGCTCTGTGTTTTATATACTGTTCTCTTCTCACCTCAGTCCCCTCTTACTTGGCTAACATCTTTGACTTCCTGAGTCAGATTCTGTCTCGTGGCTTTGGGGAAGCCATGTTAAGCTTTGTGAGATATGTCTTCTGACCTTGACCACTACCAAGATAATATTTGGCTTTTTAGAAGCTACCGCTCTCCTTTCTCTTCAGCTGTCACTTCACTGATTTGCGGCATTGCAATCTGGTTGACAAATTACTTCCCTTCATCCAGGTGTAGGTATTTTAAAGATGGAGGAAATTTTGTTTAGAAAAGTGCCTTTTTTTTTTTCCTCTTAGGACTTTCTGAATAAGAGTTTGAGCAACATTCATAATTATACATTATTTTTATATGTGTGGTGTCTTTTGGGTGGGGGTGCAGCTTTTGTTCATGTCACAGGGATGAGACTATTTTTAAGCTCATAACAAAATAAAAATAGCATGTATATTTTATATAAATTAAAAATTATAAGAAAGCAAAAACAAAAATCCTCCATTACTGTATTACTATGTGATAACCACAGTTTGCATTTCGTTATATGTTTTCAGACTTTTTTCTTTGTTTATGTAATGTTTTTTTTCGCTGTGATTTTAAACTTTGAACTTCAAGCAGCAATTCCCCTGTCTCTTTGACTTTAGGGGTTTTTTTGGGGACAAGGTGGCCTAGTTTCTCTGTGTTCTGTAGATGGTGAAACCTTTGTGATAAGGTGGTGAGGAGGCTAATTTTCTCCTGTCTGCATTAAGGAGTTTCCATAACTGGCCTTAAATAATATTTTTAACTATATCACCTACTGCTATCTTTAGAGAGCCTCTGCTCTAGTTTTCTTACTGGCTTATTAGCCCCCAGGACCTGTTTTAGATTTCTCATTGGTAAAATAGCAATGCTGCGTGATGACTAAATGAAATAATGTGTGTATATAAAACATAGAATATCTAACACGTAGTAATTGTATCCTTTGACTCTAGTGTGTACAATCTATTCCCTCCCCATTTTGCTGCTCCTTCTCGTTTGCTTTTAACTAACTTCCCTTCATCATCCAAATCCCACTTTGGGGCGCAGTTCAAGTTCTTTAAGCTTCCTCTGACCCAACCCACTTTTTTGGGAGATAAATTACAAAGAGGCCCAATGGGGCACTGCCTCTCAGATGGCAGTATTAACAGCACAGCGTGCGTGCACTGCCCGGAGGGCTGTTCTTTCTTCTCCTTCACATGTGTTAATATACCATCACATCACTTTGGTACAGGGTGTTGACACTTGATCGAAACAATATATATCATCCTGCATTATTCAAAATCTGTTTCGTGCTTGTGCTTTCTGTCTTGTGTCCCCAGCTGTATTCTCTGACCAAGGAGAATTGTGTTTGGAGCATTTTGGGGTGGGGTCAGGAGAAGATTATCTGGGAACTTTGGATCTGTTCTTTTCAAATGAATGAATCCTTGACTTTTCTTAGTATAATGCTGAGTCCCTGTGAGCAATTCAGGGTACCTGAGTAGAAACAGATATCTGTTTGTTCTGTTTATTCAATTTGTAGAAAGTTATAGTGACCAACAGAATGACATGGGAAGTAGAAAGGAATCCCAGAGTATCCCTCACCTCAAGCCCTTTGAATGAATAGCAACTTGATGGGCTTAGGGTTCCGCTCTCTTCCTCCCCCCCTCCTCTTTTTTTTTTTTTGCTGTGCCACACAGCTTGTGGTATCTTAGTTCCCAAACCAGGGATTGAACCCCGGGCTACAGCAGTGGACCATCTGGGCATTCAGGGCATTTCCTCCATCCATTTCTTGAAGGGAACTCTGAGTATAGTACAAGAGGGAGTGGGGTTTCCCTATGACTGCTCCTGAAATATTTCTTGCTTAGCCTCACGCAGAGGATTTTCTATCATTTATTGCCAAGAATTTGTTAGGTATCTGTTACATGCCTGGGGAATAAGAGATGTTTCAAGTTTGTAATCGGGTTATGTGATTATTGCAGTCTTCGTGATTTTGGCTATGACTTCCAGGCGATTTTATTCAATATGTCAAGGAGACTTAGTTTGAAAAAGTCCCTTTTCTAAAAGCATTTATTGCAAACCATATAAAGAATACTTAATACCAAGAGTAGTTAGCAAAAAGAATAGGGAAAACAAAAACATTTCTGTAATGTTTAAATTTTAATGTAAAAAATTTAGATCATTCTTAGAGTTTTATTTTTAAATTTCTTTTATGTTTTTTCTACTTAGAGTTTTAAGTGCTATATTTTTCTGATTATGTTAACCCCCCTCTCATTTTTTAACACACTTGAATTTTTGAACAGGTGCAGCAATTGCTGGAGTGTACCGAGCAGCAGGAAAGGAAATGATTCCATTTGAAGCCCTTACCTTGGGCACTGGACAGACGTTTTGTGTCGTAGTTGTCTCCTTTTTACGGATTTTAGCTACTCTATAGCACATGCCCTTGTGCTATGATGGTGAATCGGTTTTATAGAATCCTCAAAAAGAATACATTATAGGATGTAGCGTTTTCTTAGTTCTTCAAACAGTACGAAGAACAACACTTCAGTCCTTTCTTCAGTTTGAAGTTCCAGGAATTAAAGATCTTTTTGGACTCATTGTTCTCAAAAAAAAAAAAAAGTCCAGTTTCTCTTCTCCCTATTTTTTATATATTCACATCAGGTGGTTTACAGGTGCGCCTTACCCAAGCCCAGTCAGCAGTGCTTCTGGGTTGGCACCCTTCACACTGAGATTTACAGTGTCCTGTGAGAAAAAGGCAGCCTCGCATGTTTCAGAGAAAACTGTAGAACATAGTGGTTTACTTCTGAGCACAGTAAACTGTACTGAAATCTTAGTTGATCTAATCTTGATTAAAATTGGGCAAACCCTTGCCACATCTTCATGACAGTAAGTGCCAAGTAGGTTTTAGTTGAGCATAATGTTGAGAACAAATTTGGAGAAATAAAACACACACAAAACCTATAACTCAAGTAGTGGCTTCAGTTCCACTATTTAAATAAAGCTAACTCCTGAATGATGTGACATTTTATGAATAACTATTTTGACCTCTGATTATTTTATATATTTTAAGATGTGTGAATTTCCTGTTTTGTACATTTTCTCAAAATAAGCTAGGTAATTGAGAATTTTTTCCACAGAACTCCTGTACCACCTTTTCCTATCACTTTTATAGTCTATTGATTTTATTTAGTTTAATTGGAAACACACCCTATTAAATAGTTTGAATGGAAAATTCTCAGTCATGTTGATCAGGATACTCATTGGACATTGAGACACACACACACACAGAAAGATACTTTAAACATTCTGTTACCATTTTTTTAGTGACTTTGATTTGCTCATGGCCCTTAAAAAATTGTAAAAGTGCAGCTTTAACTGGAATTAGGAGTTATTGATTTCCTATTCTTAATGTGGTTACTTAGTGGTGGGTCTTCAGCCCATTTTACAGTGCTGTGTATGACTCCCAGAAAGTGCCTAAAGTTTAATTTTCAGATATACCTTCCACTGTGCCCTTTATATTTCCTTTCAAGAGAATTTATATCCTTAAAGAAAATTAAATATCACAGTTTTTTTAAAACCCAATTTTAGCTCTTTTAATTTTTCTTCTAATGCCTAGCTTTCTTTTTCATCTAAAGGCCTAAAAACTGTGACCTTCAAAAGAAAAAGGATTGCAAAAATTAAATATCTGACTTTATCCTTAACCACATAAACTGGTTTGTATGAAATATAATTGTTGTTATCTGTTTTCAAAATAGTTTCTGGTAATTAAAAGTGACATTTTAAAAGGAAAGTTTTCATTATGAGTGTGAAGCTACCTGCCCATGAGGTCACGTGCAGTGCTGTTTGATTTGAGCAATATGCACTCTGGCTTCTGATTAAAAATAGCCAGGAGAACCAGTTTACCAGGGATGGTCACAGAGAAAAATTAAAAAGGATCCCCAAAAGTAAGTGGACATTTTCTTTTAACTAATAGGCCATTAGACTACTTATCAAAATTACAGTGATAGATATACTCTAACAAGGTGAAAAATTGGAGGAGTTGTATACAGGCAAATATCCTTACAAATTCCCCAACAAGATTACTCTCCAAGCTCAAATCTTTCTTTCAAACAAATTTTTATGTCTTTAGTTCAGGACTCCATTTTTTCAATCAATAGTTGGATTTTGAAAAGTAGCCCTTCAGCTTAAGAAATTTTCCTTCATCTCGATTGAAAGATGTCTCAGTATTCTCACCGAAAACATTGCTTTGCATAGAGTTTCACAAATTGAGTGGGGGCTAGTGGTCAGCAGGCTTCTCTCCCGAAATAACTAATTTTTCAACATATTGATCCGTGACTTAAATGTTTGGTTACTTCACTTCTGGAGCCAAAACACAAGAGCTAATGCATTTTGAATGCTGTCTTTGTTTTCATCTGTTTCTTGTTTGATTATCCACTGTTTAACCGCTGTTTTTAAGAACTTCAAATATAAAATAGATCTTCAGATTATTGAATGTTTCATCTATCCCAGTATGTGAACATTCTGTGAATAAATGAATATAGACTTTATATAACTGAGCTTTGTGGCTTGAAATGTTTTCAGGAAGAAACTATTTGAATTATAAAGAATGTTTATTGCCCCTAAGGGTTTCTTTTTCTAATTTCTCATCTCAAATGCACCATTATATGGGGGTGGTTGCTCAGATGAAAAAGTACTGGCATTTGTGTTGAACATTTTATTTCTTCACATAAAGCTTCTGAGATGTTTTGCCAACTCCTGACTTGCCTGGAGACATGTGAAACCACCCCTGCCCCAGCTATGCATCCACTTTTCTTTTAGTGGGAAGGAGAAACCTCCAACCATGAAAACCTGATTTCTGGATTCTTTGAGATAAAGGTTTTAGGAGAAAAACATTTCATGTAAACTTAAATTCAATACAAATGAGTAATGAATATTCCAGGACAAAGGTGTCTCATTGTAGTATTTACTAATTCAGAATATTACCTAGGAAATGTCTAAACTAGGGAGATAAAGTTCATGCAAATAGTGATCTTTAAGCTCTTGTGTTTCCTAAGTCTTTAAACTGTATGTTAGCTTTTGATTCCAAAAGCTGCTCTGGTTTGAATGAAGTTCTTAATACAACTGCAGTGCACACCAACCTTCCCTAGGAGACCATTTCCTGAAGTTGAAGTCCTGGTGCTGTCTACACGCACAAGGTTCTGTGTGCATGCGTTTCTGTTTTGTGCATTGTTACCCTGCTTGTGGTAAAGTCAGCTTAACTTTTTGTATTAGATTATTTCACTAAATGCTGCAGTCAAACTGATCAAATCTTTGTACCACAGAAAGTTATTTAAATTTTATTTTTCTACTGAAATTTCTAATTCTGGTATAAATGTTTATCAATAAAGATTACTTTCAACTCTGTGAACTTGAACTGATTTTTCTTTTTCAGTGGCCAATGAATTTAACCTTTTGTAATGAAAATTTCCACCTTAAGTGTGTTGGGTTTTTTTTTAGGCTTAGTACTTAACATATCTATTTAACTGTATTTCCTTTATGTTCAACTTACTAGTTTATGGTAAAATTCCTGTCCAAAGATCTAATTAAACACTATTTACATGTGAACTTGAGCCTTATTAACTTCACTTTCTGTGCTATATGTTACCATCAAAAGTTTTTATACAATTTCACACTGCAATGGCTAAAAACTGATAACCCGTTGTGATAAAAATGTATCATTTCAATAGTCCACATGAAGAGGGTCTCCAAGGTTGGTTCCTTATTCTGTGACATCATAAAACGTTTTCTGCTCTGCCATTTTCAGCAAATTGGATTGTCCCATTTGGGTAGCTTACCCCATGGCCACAAGGTAACTACTGACTTCCAGGCATTGCAGATGGACATACAGTGTAGCAGGAGACTAGCCATCCATTCTCTATTTTTTTTTTTTTTAATTTAGGTATAACATACAGTAAAGTACACAAGTCTTAAATGTGTAGCTTAATGAATTTTTATGTATTTATACACTTAGGTGAAGTGGTAGTACTTTGGTCAAGATATAGAATGTTTCTAACACCCCAGACGGATGTAGAGCTCTGCAAGAAACCTCCAATATCTTATGTATCCCAACAGAAGATCTCTTCTGTTATCAAAAAGATGATAACTCACGATTGGACAGTGGGAAGAGACTATGGGGAGAGGCTAAAGATGCTGAATTTGGCGGCAAGGGAAGGACCCCATAAATTATTGCTGACAACGCTGCAAAGAAGAAGCCATTTCTGACTCTAGGTTGGAAACTGCTTTGACTTGCTTTCCGTTGCTTTTGTCATTCAGTTCAGTTGCTCAGTCGTGTCCGACTCTTTGCGACCCCATGGACTGCAGCACAGTCCAGCGCCATCCCGGGGTTTATTCAAACTCACATCCATTGAGTTGGTGATGCCATCCAACCATCTTATCTGTCCTCCCCTTCTCCTCCCGCCTTCACTCTTTCCCAGCATCAGGGTCTTTTCCAGTGAGTCAGTTCTTCGCATCAGGTGGCCAAAGTATTGGAGTTTCAGCATCAGTCCTTCCAATGAATATTTAGGACTGATTTCCTTTAGGATGGAGTGGTTGGATCTCCTTTCAGTCCAAGGGACGCTCTCAAGAGTCTTCTCCAACATTTTTTTATAGCTTTCTTTTCTTTCTTTTGTTATTGTACTCATACATAATAGCCGCCTCAGAGGACCCTGCCCCTCTGCCCGACTATAAGCTCAAGTGCTTTTGTTCTGCTAATGGAGAGATAACCTGCCCACCTGTGAATAGAAGAGATCAACACACCCCTTCCAAAGGCTGGCCATTCTCTCAGAGGTGTTTGCAAGACTGAAGACCCTTTCACTTTAGATCCCCACTGCCTCTCCTTTATTCTGCCCTTTGACTTTAGTTTCTCATTGCTTATTTCTCTCTGACTCAACAGAAGAACTGTGCATTCAGACCCCCACAAGATGGTTGCTCTGAGGCGCTAGTCTGCCATCTTAGTCAGCTTTCCAAATGAAGTCATTTTCCTTGCCTCGACACGTCTCTCGGATTCACTGTCCTGTCCTGCGGTGAGCAGAGGGAGCTTGGGCCCGGTAACAACATGGTAAGAGTGAACCATGAAACTTGTAGCTGGTTGGGGTTTGTATTGTGGCCAATATTTGTCTAAAGGGATTGCTCAGTTTCAGCCTGTTTATTCTTGGTGGGATTATGTGCTGAAATCTTTAAATTTTTCAGTGGTATATTGGGTGTTCCCCACACTAACAGACATTGAATACCAGAAAAAGTGTTCAACAATTCAACTCAATTCTGACTCTACCCAGAAGTAGCACTCCACCCACCCTCAACCCCCCATCCTCAACCACCAACTCCAGAAGTCAGTTGTGAGTCCAGGTTCTTCTGTGTTTCTGACTGATTGGCTATAAGTTGGGTTCAGTTAATTTGAGAGCGACTCACAGAACTCAGACATTGTACTTACTAGATCACTGGTTTATCATAAGGATTTAAATCAGGATCAGCCAGATGGAAGAGATGCACAGGGCAAGGTATGGGGTATGTGTGGTGCTTTCGTGCCCCTTCAAAGGGACAAAGTTCTCCCTGAATTTCCACATGTTGAACTGGGAAGTTCTCAACCCTGTCCTTTGTAGCTCTATGGAAACCTCATTACATATGCATGATTCATTAAATCACTGGCCATTGGGGATAATGTATATTTCTTTAAAAGCATAATAGCGCAGCTGGTGACATTTAAATTCATGGAAAATGCTTTTCAAATCCAAAAATGTATGTTTTTAAGCTTGATGAGGGCTGCTAACCAATTTTAGACCTCTTTACTAAACAATTTGACAAATAGAAGACAGTTCCATCATTACCCCTAAAGTGGTCAGAAACTTTGTGAGTCTGAACAAATGTATGGGATGCTTTGTAAGCTCTAAAGAGGAGAGTGGGAGAAGTGGGGTGCTGGAGGAGAGAGTCTACTGAAGAATGCCAGGGTAGCATTTTCCCCAGACTGAGACTTCAAGGACAGGGCAAAAGGCTACATCCCAGATTGTCACAAAATGAGAAGCATTATATATGGTTGTACTTTCATATGGGTTAACTTGATGATGTTTGAGTTCTGGAATACAGCCATTCCTTGTAATTACATCTGTGATGTTACCATGCACACTCAATCAGCAGAAATACAGGATTGGGTTCTTGTGGTTCTCTGGTGATACCATTTTTGTCACCTGATCAGTACATAGCTTTGTTTTATGTATGTTTCTCTTCAAAGACACTGTATTTAATATATCTTTCTTACAAATAATGATACATACTATTAATGAAACAATTACTTCAATGACAGCATTATTGTGTCATGTAAAACACTGAGACTGTACTATTTTAACTCTTCCCCTTCAGTCATACACACAAAAACAAACTACACATACAGTACTCATACAGTAGACACATACTATATAGTGCACATTAATGCAAATAAAGATTAAATGTTTAACATTTTGTAAAAATGTTACCTAACATCTTCCTGGTTGATGGAGCTGCAGGCTGAACAATGGCACAGTGCAAGTGTGGCCAAGCCTCTCCACCTTGGCTTACTCCACAAAAACAAGGGAGAGATGGGTGGCACTCATTCTGCAGATGAGGAAGAGGGTGGCAGGTTGGCATCTGTCAGTTCAACCTCAGAGGTTTGGCTCTCAGCACTTGTTGATGGAGTGGGCAATTTTTTCTCCCAAAACGACTGCAGAAATTGCAATCGGCCCTGTCTGCTTAGCTTTTTGCCTGAAGTGTCTCAGCATAGGGGGCAAATGCACAGGAAGTTAAGTGCTTAAATATGAGGCTTCAATCAAGCATAGGGTCACATTCTTCCATGTCACTGAAAATTTTTTCCAAAGCGGAGTTCCATTCTGTTATTTTGACTGCTGTAAGAGGATCAATTTCTGGACTCTTCGGCTGACTTCATCACCATTTTTATCATCATGTCCTGCTTTGCCATCTCATCCAAGTCTTCGTTGGTGGCTTCTATTGCTTTCTCTGCCAAAATTTCCTCCACATCTTCCTCATGTCACCAAAGCCTTCTCCACCTGTTTGCATGTGGTATACATTATGTTTTTGACACTGTTGTTTATACTTTCTGCAGCACCTTCAAAGCCTTCAAAATTTTCTACGCAGTCTGGTCAAACATTTTTCCAACAGTAATTGATCGTCACCTCCTTGATTCTTCGTTGGTGGCTTCTATTGCTTTCTCTGCCAAAATTTCCTCCACATCTTCCTCATGTCACCAAAGCCTTCTCCACCTATTTGCATGTGGTATACATTATGTTTTTGACACTGTTGTTTATACTTTCTGCAGCACCTTCAAAGCCTTCGAAATTTTCTACGCAGTCTGGTCAAACATTTTTCCAACAGTAATTGATCGTCACCTCCTTGTTGCCGACATAATCAATCACCTCACGTACAGTGACTGATTTCCAATAGTCTATCATGGTAGTTTCCTTGTTGGCTTTGAGAGCCTTCAAAGTCTTATTATAAAGCTCACTTGTATACTGTGACTTGAAGGCTTTCACTATGCCCTGATCCAGGGGCTAGATAAGAGGTAGTATTTGGGGGAATGAAAAGAGCTTCCACGTTGGGGTGGGCATTTTTGAGTTTTTCACAGTAATGGACTGCTGCTAAGCTGCTAAGTTGCTTCAGTCTTGTCCGACTCTGTGCGACCCCACAGAAGGCAGCCCACTGGGCTCCTCCATCCCTGGGATTCTCCAGGCAAGAACACTGGAGTGGGTTGCCATTTCCTTCTCCAATGCATGAAAGTGAAAAGTCAAAGTGAAGTCGCTCAGTCGTGTCTGACTCAGCGACCCCATGGACTGCAGCCTACCAGGCTCCTCCGTCCATGGGAGTTTCCAGGCAAGAGTACTGGAGTGGGGTGCCATTGCCTTCTCCGAGTAATGGACTAGGGCATCCAAAATTAACAGAATCTTCAAGGCAAGGTTTCTACCCTGGGGATAGTATTCAACTTCTAATATGATTCAGCTGTGGAACCAATCAGACGCCTTCCACCCTTTTTGGTTCCACCTCCAATGCACCGGATATGGTTCACGTTTTTCCCGTTAAGTGCTTGTGAACTTGAAGGTCTGTACACCGGCAAGGGTTTGCACTTGAGTCACCCTTGGCATTGGTGCACTTAAGTAGGGTTGCACAGTCCTGGAATGATTTAAAGCCCGGGCCATTGGAGGCCATTCACATTACATAGGTTCTTTGGCCAACATTCTTGTAAAATAAGCCAGTTTCACCAGCGTTGAAAAACGGCTCTTCCACATACCCCTTTTCCTGTATAATATTTAGCAAGCATTGTTTGAATTCTTCCGCAGCCTTCTGATCTGCAGAACTTGCCTCAGCTGCAAGCTTAACATTATTGACACCATATGGCCTTTTGAAATGTGCATCCCAGCCAGCGCTTCAGAGAAGGCCTTCTTCACATTTTTCTGACCCTGGGTAACATGATGGTAAACTTTTTTGACTTTAAGCCTCAACAATGCTGTCTACCAGACTTTTTCATCAGTTTTATTGGTTGAATCCACAAATTGAGCCGCTTTTCCATCTTTTCCATAGCTGCCTCGCACACTATGAATGTCACTTTAGCACTTTATGGAGCAGCATCAGATACAGATTGGTGACTTTCCTTTTCCTTGATGTACTGGATAGTTTATTCATTAACACTGAGCTCACAGCCACAAAACATACCAGAATGAAGCTTTATATAACCCAAGTATTTTCGCCATAATGCACATCACAAGCTTCTTGCACTTACAAACATTAGGAAGCACCCCAGCAATAAGCTTGTTACCGAGTGCAAGCTTGCTCTGCTCGCCGCACGATAGGTCAATGAGTCAGGGAGACAAAGTGTTGAGGCAAGGTCGGCAGACGGAGAAAATGGCATGCTAGTGCATCAAAACAACCATCTTACTGGCATCTGGATGCCAGATTCTTTTATAGATCAGAGAGAAAAGAAGCAATAAGGAACTAAAGTCGCAAGGCAAAATAGAGGGAGATGCAGTGGGGAAGTAAAGTGAAAAGGTCTTCAGTCTTGTAAAACATCTCCGACGGAATGTCCAGCCTTCAGAAGGGGTGTGCTAATCTCTTAATTCACAGGTGGGCAGGGACAAACTACCTCTCCTAGAGCGGAACAAAGGCACTTTAGTTTACAGTCAAGCGGAGAAGCAGGGTCCTCCAGGCAAGCCATTGAGTATGATTATAATAACAAAAGCAAGTCAAAGAAACAGTTTCCAACATGGAGTCAGAATTGGCTTCCTCCCTGCAACACACCCAGGGGTCATTTTAAACAGCGAAATCACCGACAGAAAGCACAAAGATGAAAAAAAAAAAAAAAAAAAGGAAACGCGGCACTAAACAGACTGGGAAGACGATACTTACTTACACTAAGAGGGCTGAAGCAAGATAGCAAATTGTCTGCCTGCAACCTCAGTACAACCCACCACTGGTTAACTCAATATTTTCACTCTCTGAGCATGTCGGGGGAAATAACCCCAGAAAGCACCGTGAATATTGATTTGGGGGTGTGTGTGTGTGACTATTTTAACAACTAAGCGAATTTAATAATATCAACGAAGGGCAGCTGTGTTTCCAGGGGCAAACAAATTTTCCTTAAGCAGATACACTAAATCAAAGCCGCTGAGCTCTGAAGACTACAAGTCCCAGCATGCACCGCTCCAGGACGAAGCCCGCATTCCGCCGACCGCCATATAAGCGTCAGGTCCGCGGCTTTGGCCCGGAAGTGGTGCTTCTCGACCTAGCGCGGTTTCTGCGTGTGCGCACGCGCCGCCGGAGCCGCCGCCATCCCTTGTCGCCTCCGCGCACTCGGCGTTTCTGCCGTCTCTCGCTAGAGCTTTGCCGTTGGAGGCGGTTGCTGCGGCACCGTAGGCCCCGCGCGGCAGCAATATGGAGGAGTTTAAGTCCGAGAATTTCTCCGTCTCGAAGGAGGACGAGGGCTACGCGCAGTCGGGTGAGCACTCCCCCTGAGGCGAGAGGCGACTTGCCCCGCCCCCGCCTCGCTTGAGGCTCGCTTTGCCAGGCGTTTGTGGGCCCGGTGGGAGGGTGGCGTGGTTCTCAAGCGGCCCTGAGCCCGCACCGCGCGGCCGGGTGGCCCCAGTTAGCGTACCGGCACCTTTCCCGCGGCTGATTGTCTGGGCCGTGTTCGGCCGACGCCCCCTCTCAGAGGGCGGGAACCCGCAGGTGAGCTCGACCGTTAGTGGTGGTTGGGTATCGCGAACCCTCAGCAACCCTGAACGCTTCTGAAAGGCCATCTTACGCAGACCTTCCGTCCCCAGGGAATTGCTAGCATCACGACCCCGATACATCATTTTCTGTCCTCAAAAGAAAGATGGTGGTTAAAAGTTCACATAATGATGTCTTTTGCTTCTTTGCAGTCTGAATATTCAGCCCTTCTTAGACCTTTGTTTTATTGTTTTTCTATGTTGCCCACATCTTGGGGCTCTGTGCACCATGCAAACAGAAATAGGCACACGAGTTTTGGAGGAAAAGGAGAGTGGCTTTGTTAACTTTGCCAGGCAAAGGGTTAGGGCAACACGGTAGGCTAGCGCGTCAAGAACTGTGCCCCTCTCCCTGGTGAGTACGGAAAGGTCGTATAGTCAGGCAGGAGTTAGTGATAAAGGATCAAGGCAGTAACCGTCTAATATTCTTCTGCAGTTTCAAAAAGGTTGCTGGCGAGATTAGGGTGTGGTCCAGTTTGTCAATGGTGGTGAGCTTCTCTGGTCCTTTAATCTTGGCTCAAGTGGTTTCTTTGCTGTTCCTGCTTTGAATAGCAACTGTTCTGCTGTTTGGAAATGAGAGAAGGTCATGGAGACTGGAGTCTTGTCTATAAGAAATAGGGGACAAAAAGGCCTCTGTGCCCAGGAGTCCCTAACGGGCCTGCTCGGCAACATGTGTAGGCTTCAGACCAAAATGTTACCCATACCTACCTCTTGTGCCATCCTGCCCGTTCCCCAGACTCCCACATCTCATTAGAAGTATCTGCTCGCACAGTTGCACTGGGTCAAACTAGATAAAAACAAGCCTGGAGAGTTGTCCTTGTTCACATTCTTTTGGTCGAGCCAATCATTACATTCAGTTTGAGGCTACAGCGAAGATGAATTTCTGATCAGTCCGTCACCAGTGTGGCTCTTACTGAGCTACCATTATCGACTAAGACTTGACATAGTTTCCCCGCTCCGTTCCTGTGTTCGATTCTTGCCCGCCAACACTGCGTGCTAAGTCCCACTCTTTGTGACCCTAGGGACTGAGGGCCCGTCACACTCCTCTGTCCATGGGATTCTCCAGGCCAGAATACTTGAGAAGGTTGCCATGCTCTCCTCCAGGGGGTCTTCCAGCCCAGGGATGGAACCCCAGTCTCCTGTGTCTCTTGTATTGGCATGCAGTTTCCTTACCATTAGCGCCATCTGGGAAGCTCTTTAAATATCAGCATGATTATTTGAAAATTAGTTTTCATTGTAATCAAAGTTACCATGCACCTGCTTAAAAATAGATATTTCTAAAAGAATTATTTTGAAACTGAACCATTTCCATCGCTTATCCCTCTCCGTCATCGACCGAAGAAACTGCTTTCTTCTTTTAAAATTTGGTATTTCCATCATCTGCTGACTTAACCCATTCATGTTAGGTCTTCTTTTAACATCTAGAGTCTTTCCCCTCTCTGCCAACACACACTTTTTCACCCTCAGACCCTTCCCACTTTCCCAGCCTGCCAATGCCTGCCAATGTTCCTATGTCAATTTGGGTTAGACTGTTATTGTTTCTTTTTTTTTTTTGTAATGACTTTGAACATCCTGTGACTGAACCATCTGATATATGCAGTTACTGCTTCCTGCACTAGTTTTCTCTGGAGTTAATAATTGCCATTTTGTTGTTTAGTCATCTATGTACTTATTACTGATTTGATCCTAAACGCTCAAAAATTGTTTAAATCACCTCCCAACGTATTTAGATTTATTAGATAATCATTCGCTATTTTGAAGTCCGTCTTTGTCTTCTTATCTGCTCCAATTTGTCTTGGTTTTATAATTTTTAAACCTAAAATCTTCCATCGTGACCACTACTTTGGATGTTTCATTTCTCTTAGATTCCCTGTTTTCTTGGGTCCCATGATGTCTTTTTTCTTGGTGTGTTCCACCAAAATAAGAATAAATCCTCAAATAACTTCTTGAAGAAAGATGCATGTTAGAAACTATTTTTTTTTTGAGACCATGAATGGTCTATCTAAAAATAACCAGGTGACCCTCAGGCATGATTAATAGTTTGGTGTGGAATTCTGTATTCTGTAATTTTTTATCTGAATTTTGAAGGTATTTCTCCATTATTTTCTAAGTTTCCAGTGCTTTTATTAAGAAAATCTTGCTAGTTTTTACTCTTTTACATAAAATTTGTCTCTGGACTCTGATAGAATCTTGTCTTTCTTCCTCTGTACCTTTTAAAATTTAGGGGGGACAGTTTTCTTCATTTTATTTTTTTGGAATCATCATTATTTATGTGTTGACTCTTGCTACACCTTATGGACTGGTGCTTCTGTTTTTTCTCTTTGCGTAAACTGTTCATCAGTTTCTTCTCTGTGCAGCCTGGCATTGGGGTTGTTGACTGGGGATGGCCCGGTGGGCTGCTCTTTGCATAGTGACTTTGAGGTTCTTAGAGGAGGTGTTGGGAGCAGTCACAGCACAGTACAATTGGTCACATATCAGCAACCCTTCAGCTGTTTGACACTGTAGACCAGAATCTTCCAGAAGCCACTGGGGAGCATGTGCTTTGTTTTCTTGTTGTCTTCATAACCGGGGTTGGGTATCA